>PVJA010009940.1:42796-59101 GCA_004027025.1 Myocastor coypus
TCTCTCTCTCTCTCTCTCTCTCTCTCTCTCTCTCTCTCTCTCTCTCTCTCTCTCTCTGCTGCATTATGAGACAGGAACAGGGAAACAGCCTGAGATGCTCCCTGGAGATTTGAAAGTTTAAAGGTATGAGGGCTGAGGGGACCAGAAATCCCAGAACTGATGAAAAACTAGGACATCCACAGTTTGTGGGGAGCAAAGAAAATAAGTCCTGGGATGAGGACAACATTGTGCTGGAGAACCCGTGGCACGCATGCGGGAGGCCAGTGCAGCCATCAAGGCTTGCTTGGAGATACTCCAGTCCCTGCACACGAACGGGGGAGGAGTCATGGTGCCAAAGCTCGGATGAGTGCTCTGCAAAGCTGGGGCTAAAGCTTCCCTTCTTCTTTTCATTTTTTATTACCTTTAATAAGAAATAACAATGAGACAGTTTCAAAACACGGTAGTAGGACAGCCACAATAATTAATATGCTGCATATTATTGTCTTCATAAAGTTTTTCTTCTTATGAGATACAAATGTGCTGAGACTTGGCATGGTGGCACATGCCTGTAAGCCCAGCTCTTGGGAGGCTGTTAACAGGCAGATCACTACTAGTCTGATCTAGTTGTGAGACCCTGAGCACCCTGCAGACCCTTCCCTACGAATTAAAAAAAAAAAAAAAAAGAAAAGAAAAGAAATTTAAGTGTGCATTCCTCTAGATCTCTAAGAGTGTTTGGAGGCTTGTTTTTTATTTTTTTTAATGTGTAAACTTTGTTTGTTTGTTTGTTTTTATGGCCAGCTCAGCCTGCCTTGGGGGTGGGGCTGGCACAGCATGTGGTGCTAGGGATCGAACCTCTGTGCCTGCCGCCGCCTAAGCTTTCCTAAGCAGGCGCTTTAGACCACTGAGCCATCCTACCAGCCCCATTATTTTTATTTTTTAAGGAGTTAAGTACTGTCCCCTAAAGGGAGGGCTATGAGGTGGCCGCAACAGTCACAGAGCCTGCTGTTCCTATGGAGCAGAGGGCACCTTGGCAACAACTCTGAGGATCAACACAGCCATCTCCTCCAGGGTATGACGTAGGCCCATTCTGCTTCCACTGGACACGCAGCACCTAGGATGCTGCCCGACATGCAGCGCGGCTTCTCCAAGTAGCTGCTGAATCAGTACCAGAGGTCCCTGTGCACGGAGTGCTTACTGGGTAAGACATTTCTCTAAGTGCTTTATTTTTCACAGCTCAATAGGTACTATTAATGTCGCTATTTTATGGAGAGACCGAGTGTATTAGTTACTTTTTGCTCGTTGCTGGAACAAATACTCAACACTCAAAATGAAGGAAGGAAAGGTTTATTTAGCTCACAGTTTGTGGAGGTTTCAGTCCATATTCGGCTGGCCCAAGGCTGAGTGGAGCAGGGCGGAGAGCATCCAGTTCATGGCGGCGGAACAGCAACAAAATGGCGGCAGAGGTAGCCAACCAACATGGCAGCAGAGCAACAGCAACAGCTAGAGCTCCAGTCTGTCTCTCTGTCTCTCTTTATATTACGTTCAGGCTCTCCACCTTAGCTCTCGCCCTAGGCTACACCCATAATCCCGGAAGTACTTCCACCCATAATCCCATCAGTACTAAAACCTATAATCCCAGGGATCATGGATCAAGTCTCAAACTCTAGCAGTCCCCGCCCAATGACTCCATGAGGCTTTGGGGGGACAACTAGACATAAACCATAACACCGAGTTACTTGTCTAGGTCAGAATTCCTCAAATTTAGCACTATAGTCTTTTTGGGCGTATAATTCTTTGTTGTTGGGAGCTGTCTTCCTTCCAGATGATGTTTACCAGCATCTCAGCCTCCAGGAGAACCCTACTGCTGACATTCACAGTCTAAAATGTCTCCAAACACTGCTAGAAGTTCCCTAGAAAACTGGTAGAAAACCTCTGCTTACGCTGTCCAGCTGGCAAGTGTCAGGGTGGGCTCGAGCCCTCACAGTGGACCTCAGACCCTGCTCCTGATCCACATGCGAAGGTTGCCCGGTGAGCCTGTGACAGCTAGCCCCTGTGCCTGCCACGGGCCCCTGCTGGGAGCCTCCCATGCATTTCACCTAATTATCCCCGCACTACGCATCTAGACAGCGACCTTTCACACCAAACACTGTAGGAGAAAACGTTCAAATGGTGTTTCCTTAACAAGGTGGTTCTTCTCTGTCAGATACTTCTCCAAATACTTCTGTCCCTATTTTTCACTAAATCTCATTTTGATTTCCTGATTTCTAAAGCCCTGGTTTTTCTGTCCTATTTCTGGTAATAGTCGTTCTCCTTACAGAACTAAAAAAGTTGATGAAATCGTCTACATTAAGTCAATTCTGATTTCTACGCGATGCAGCATGAAAGATTGCGATTGTGCCTGTTTATCCTAATAGCCCAAAAGCCTCCTAAAGTCAAAGCACAAATCACTGGAGAGCAGCGTCCTAGAGATACTAGACCTCAGGGTCCCGTGGCCCTCGCAGGACCTGTGCAGGGGCTGCTGGGCTGGGCTGTGGGGCAGCTTGTTGTTGACAGCACGAGCCAGCCACCACCCAGAGCTCACCTCTCTCCTGCTTTAAGTTTATCTAGAAAGCAAGGACCAAAGGGCTCGATTTCGAGTCTTCTACCTGTATTTTAGTATTTGGATGATACAACAGGAAAATATCCATCATTAAATGTAATCAACCTCATTGAGATAGGGTACCAGAATTCATTACCACAACGCTCCCCGAAGCACAAAAGGAACATCTGAAATTCCATCAGCACAGAATACCTGGAAAGTCTGTGAGAGAATTTCTTGGCTGTGTTGAGAAAATCCGTAACTATTACTCACATGTAATAGCTGTGAAGGTTTTTGCAAATAAAGCTAAACGAATTCTATAGGTAATCTACATATGATACCAATCATTTACTGTGTAAATGGACAAACGCGCGGAACAGGTGCATGTTGGTGTTTATTGCTAAGTGGCACATAACACGCGCACATGCTCTCGGGGCCCACCATGGTACATCATGTGAACACTGTGTAACGTTCAAATCAGGGCAAACAGCACTCATCTGGGCAGCATGTAAACAAATGAGGGCAAACGGGTCTCCTCAAAACCACTTTGCAGAGAAAACAGTTACAATTCATTTTTTTTCTAGCTTCTTAAAAAAATATATATAGTGGGCCAGGGAGATAGCTCCATGGCAAAAGTGCCTGCCTGGCAAGTGCAAGGTCATGAGTTTGAACCCCAGTCCTGCCAAAAAAATTAAATAAATAAATAAAAATTAATTAATTAATTAATTTAAAAGGACATATAGTATATCATCATATCCTATAGTTCCTCCACTAAAATTAAACACTTTTAATAAGTGTGTACCCACCAGGGTCACTGAATACCGAAGTTCTACGGAATTTCTACCATATTCTCAATGGAGCAAATTACTTCTCTTCTCTAGGACTTCGTCACCATTGTTATCATCTGCACAATGGAAGTATGGGCAGTGCTCAGGGTTGCAGTGAGCCCTGATGGATCTAACCATAAGAGCAGTGCTTGCCACATGGCAAGCGCCCTTTCAAAGTCTCACACGTACATTTACATAAGCACACCCACACGCTGTAATGATCTGCATTAAAATTAGTCTGCGATATCAATAAATGTCAGACAACAAGACAGCTCCAGCTCTTCTGTCACAACTGAAATACCTTATTTGTTGCATTTTATGGGTGCCAGAAAACCCGTGGGACGAGCAGAGCCCCTCACTAGTCGATGTGGATGTGAACAGCGATCTCAGCATGCACAGCGCCAGCTTTTAACAGCCACGATAAGAAATGAGCTCATCACTGTGAGCATGGTGAACTATGAAACTTCCCCGTGCCAGCCTGGAGCAGAGCTTCAACATCTGAGGAGGAGGAGGGCCTGACGACTGCGAGGTGGCAATTTATAGCTCGTGATGCGGGGATCCAATTTGTGCAGCCCCCACACGCCCCATGCATGCTCTAGTCTGTGCCATGTGAGGGAATTTATACCCCATTTCCTGGTGCCATTATGATCTTTGTAAAATGTTTTGCATTCCTTTATGCCATCTGTAAGGATAATTCTCTACCATAATACTAATTATGCTTCCTTTTTTTTTTTTTTTTTTTTTTGTGCTGCAAATTGAACTCTGGACCTTGGCCTTGCCAGGCAGGTGCTATGCCACTGAGCCATATTCTTTGTCCTAATTAAGCCTCTGAAGAATATTTACATCTCTCCTAGTAATCACAAACAACAAAAACACTAAAAAAAAATAACTTAAGTTATTATGGTCATTATCAGAAAAATCAGCCTCTCCCCACTTCTCTATACACGTGAGCATGTGTGCGTGTGTGTGTGTGTGTGTGTGTGTGTGTGTGTGTGTGTGCTCATGTTCTTTAATATGATAAGTTAAGAAAAACGAAACAAAAGAAACAAAAATGATCTGGCTAAATGATATGCAACACAACACGTGAAAAATATATTATCTGTGACAATATCCCAGACCAATGTCGTAACCATCTAAATTTCTCTTCATCGATACATAAAACCCTGTAAATGTTGCACTGTCTTAAGAGTACATCAACAAGATTCTTCTAAAAGATGATATTCATTTTAAGCATAAATACTAAGTATGCCATAAATATCTGCAAAAAGTACAATTTCAAGCTCTTCCATGTACTACAGTGCTTCTTCTGTCAAATGTGAGTCTTCACCGGCAGCATCATTCCCCTCAGTTTGGTGGCAAGGTTATGACCAGGGTGAAGAACCTAAAAACTGTGCTGTACGAATCCATGAGAACACTACTTGTCTGCCTTCTGGGGATATGGCTAGCTTGGGACTGCTTTTCTACGAGCTCAGTGAAGCTGCATTGCTAACCTGGCCTTCCCTGCTTCTTTTCGTAACCAGTGGCACCTGCTGGCAAGACCGGCGCCTGAGGTCAGGCTTCCAGGGCTCCACAGGGCATGATCTGTGCTCTCCTGTCAACCTCATCCCACAAGCCTGCTTTCTCCCATCAACCCTAAGCCTCTGACAAGCACCAATGCGCCCTGCTCTTCAACGCCCCACGTCTCTGTGAATGCTGTGTCTTCAATCTGGAACGCCCTTCCTTGTTTCACTGGCCATAAAATTACCACCTGTCCTACCTGCTTCCCAAATTCCAGGTCCATCAAACACTGCCCTTGATTGAGAAGGCGGTTCTGAGGAGCCCGTCGGAGGGAGTGGGGCTGAAGATTTATTCCCAGATCTCAATCTATTGACAGCTGTAGCCACGGCAGGACTTACTGCACCACAGAGCATCGCCTTGATTTTCTGTCAGTCTCCCTCCCCGATCTCTTTGAGAACACTACTCAGGTTTTATCTGCTCCAGGTTAACTCTTTTGCTGACCTAATCTAAAACTGAGTAAATGTGAGTGAATCAGTAATAGCCTGTGCTTACTGAAGGTTCCCTAGGTACCAAAATCTTAAATGTTTTCTTAAAATCTCATTCAACAATTTCATAAGAAAAGGTCAAATGACAAAAATTACATTTTTTTCATCTTAGAAGGCAACCTCCCCAGGGATAGATGGACAAAATGGAGAAATGAATAATAGAACAGCAAATAAAATCTTTCCAGAATCTTGGGACCGGTGAACGGCGCCAACCAGGACTTCTCATCTATTCCCAGTGTCTGCAGTCTGGTCTCGGCCCTTCACATCCCACGTGAGGACTGCTGGCGTGGGCTGCTGGCTCCCTTCACCCCACCTTCGCCTCTTCAAATCCATCACAGAAGGCTTTGGGTAACTGCCAATGCCTGATCACATTCCTGACAATACACTCTCAAATATTGGGAAGATGAGCCTCTTCTAAAGGACTCATCAAATTTCAGTGCCTGCCTTTGTATTCTTGTTTATAATTCCAATGACTCAAGCAGTCTTACTTTAATTATCCAGAAAAATGCAAATAGATACATGTAAATAGCACATGAAAGATGGCTTCAGGCTAACAGATAGGCAAATTACATTAATTAATATTATAAGGAGAAAAGCTTTTCAGCATTGACAGCAAATTGATAATGCAGTTGAATCACTGAGTGACACAAGAAATTGGTTCACAAAAGTCCCCATGCTAGGTACCACATTCATGGTGTAAAACAAGTTAGATTTTCACAAAAAATATCAGCCTTCACGTTAAGTGAAAGTATTCAACTATATTGGCAGATCTGTTTGTATTTAAGTTTGTTTTTACTTATGCTGTTCACATAAATTTAAGGGGCAATGTAATACAAATTTAGGAACGTAACAGTCAGCAAGAATTGTTTTCCCATTACAATACGTTTATATGTTTGGTTAAGACATAGAAACTATAGGAGGCCTTTTATAAAGTGGTGATTTTGAAGAAATTAATGTCTCTATAACCAAAAGGTGAAAATCAAACTGGCCCAGAGTGGGTACAACATACGTATCTACTGATTTGAAGTTGCCTTGTGCTTTCTTATGTAAGGCTCTTTGCTTCTTTCTAAATGGAGTAATATAAACCTATTCCTCCTTAATAAATCTAAGCAAGCAGTGAAGTATTACCATTGTTATGGTTTAAATAAGAAGTGTCTGCCAAGACTCGTCTCTTCAAGTGCAGAGCTCCGCGCAGAAATCTTCAGACGTAGGGCTTTGGGAAGCTGCTATACCACAAGCACTCTAACTGCATCAGCGACTCCACTGCGGATGGATACCGCGGATGGATTCAGGGTTGCTAAGCCTGCTGGGAGAAGATGGGCGCACAGAAGGCTGGATCTAACAGGGAGAGGCAGACCCCAGGCGTGGGTCTGATGCTGCATCGCGCCCCGCCCTCTCCTCTGGTGCTCTCATCCTGGCATTGTGGTGAACAGCTCTGCTCCACCCTGTGCTCTGCGGTGAGGCTCCGCCTCACTACAGGCCAGTTGTGACCCAGACAGTGTTGGCCTGGAGCCTCTCAAATTATGATGCAAAGTGAACATTTACTCCTCTAAGGTGTTATTCTGGAGGATTTGTCACAGCAGTGAAAAGCTAACACAAACATTCTGAAAAAATGAATATAAAAATTATAACCATTTGTAAAAGAACTCTAGCTTAAAGTGAAGTGGACTACTGGTAAATCAAGAGTGCTATACAATATGTAGCAATTGTATTCTTTTTCTTCAAGATATAAAAAGGTCAAATACAGGAAGAAGAGCTATCTTTTAAAATCCTAGCACTGGAGAGATAGATAGCTTGGCGGTCTAAGAACCTGCCTGGCTAGCACAAGCACTTGGGTGTGGTCCCCAGCACTCCAGGCCATGCTGGCCCCAAAACCCCAGGCCCACTGTGCCTGCCACCGAAATTGCGTGTGGTAGTGCACACCTGTAATCCCAGCGCTGGGGAAGCTGAGACAGAAAGATCACTGAGTCCAAGCTGCATAGTGAGACCCTGTGCCAAACGAATAAGTCAATTTTTTAAAAAACTTAAAAGTAACTCTAAAGATGGTTTTCTATGTCAGCTGCTTATCTGTCTGACTATGAGGAGATACAAAGTAACTTTACAAACTAGCATGACATGAATTCTCTAGACTTGGTATTTTTAATATTTTAAAAATAATTGATAGGCTAATGTTATGGTTTATGTCTAGTTGTCCCCCCAAAGCCTCATGGAGTCATTGGGCGGGGACTTCTAGAGTTTGAGATTTGATCCGTGATCCCTGCGATTATGGGTTTTAGTACTGATGGGATTATGGGCCAAAGTACTTCTGGGATTATGGGTGTAGCCTAAGGCGGGGGCTAAGGCGGAGAGCCTGAATGTAATATAAAGAGAGACAGAGACAGACTCGAGCTGTTGCTGCTGCTCTGCTGCCCTGATTGACTGGCTGTCTCTGCTGCCATTTTGTTACTGTTCTGTCACCATGAACTGGATGCTCTCTGCCCTGTTCCACTCAGCCTTGGGCCAGCCGAATATGGACTGAAACCTCCAGTAACTGTGAGCTAAATACACCTTTCCTTCCTTCATTTTGAGTGTCGGGTATTTGTCTCAGCAACGAGTGAAAAGTAACTAAGACAACTAACAATTTTTGGAAAGTTATAATTTTGGTCAAACCCAACAGCTTAAAAAGCAATAGATAATTCACACCTGTGTACTGGGCAATGCCTCGAAATTTTTAGCTGAAAGCACAATGGATAGAAGAGAGCAGAAATTGACAAACTAACCAGTATGACATTTCAGAATTGCTCCATTCTCTCTGGCTACCAGAAGCTATTGGGCTTCTTTATGTGTGCCCTCTGGTCTTTTCCACATTCCTTATTTCTGTATTATATACTTTACCTCAATTTTCTATAGATCAAATCCTTAAATATCACATGCTTTCAAGAATCCAATTGAATGGTAATCCAATTCATAATCCATTGCAAAAGGACAGTCCCGACTTCCGGTCCCAGCCATAATACAGTAACGGCTATCAGAATTACTCTCCACTATGTAAAGCTATAACACTGGAAATGTAAAAAAAAAAAAAAACTATCTTTAAACATTGGATAAGAGCACAAGCCATTCATCTTAAAGAAGGTTCTGGGACTCTGCCGAGGGGTACATCCCAAACTGACGCACAGGAAAATACTTGATGCTCAAAGGGACAACAGCAACTTTTACAGGGCAGAGACGGAAGAAAAACATGCAGCGAAGCTGCAGAAGCTTTGCAAAGGGCTGCCCTAAAATTTCCATGAGCCCCTCAAGTTTGGCCAATGACATAGCTCGTGCTATGCAGGTCAAGACTCCAACGGGTTGGCAGTGAACAGCTCCTAGTTTTGTAAGCTGAAGGAAGATTCCGGGGTGACAGTGCTCAATGTGTTAGATTGTAACTATCCAAAATGAAGCAACCTCTCCGGATACCCAAAGCATGCAATCCCAGAAAGACCCTGTTTCCTGAATGGAGCCACGATAGTTCTTCCACCCATCTGAGAAATTCTTCCTAAAACCAATCATAAACAAAACAATGAGAATAAGTAAAGTAATTGTTTATCAGAAAAATCTCAGCACTCCTGATAGGAAGACAACACACTTCATTAGCATGGGAAGGGCCTACACTAACCAAAACAACCTTGGAAAAGAAAGAAGGAAACAAGCGAGGAGGGCAGGGGCTGAGGAAGGCTGGTGAGCCAGAGGTCTCACAGCCTCTAATCTCAGCATTTACTGTCAAGTCCACAATAACCAGAGAAATGTAGCAATGGAATCATCCAAAGTTTAAAAACAATGGCATACTCACACATCGAGAAATTTTGACAAAATTGAGAAAGAAATATAATGAGAAAAGGGTAATGTTTCAGTAAATTGTGCAGGAAAAAAATATTATATAAAACATCATCCTTGAATCCCATCTAATATAATAAAAACAAAATTAACTTCAAAATGTTCCTCACACCTCAACATAAAAGGTAAAATGGATAGAATTTCTAAAAGAAAGGACAAGAGAGTATCTTTGACAATCTTTGGAAGAAGCAAAGATTTATTTGAAGACAGAAAACATCATCTATAAAATAAGTTCCATTTTATTACAATAGAAAGCTTTTGTTCATCAAGAGCAAACAGGCAAAAATCAGAATGACACAGCCAAAAGCCAAGGAATGTCAAAGACACCAGAAGTCAGCAGAAGCAAGAAAGCAGTAAGAGCTTCCTTCAAGAAGGTGCTGCCAGCATGGCAGTTTCGACTTTCGGGAGGCGGCCCTATGAGAACCAGCTTCTGTGGGCCTGCGCTGATAAGAGTGCTGTCATCTGTTACATGGGCCCTAAGAAGCTAAAGTTCTGCCTAACAAAGAACTTCAATAAGAAAGTAAGTACAAACACTACATATGAGAGAAAAAATTTTGTCAGGAATCTATAAGGAGACATGTAAAGAATAGGGACTTGAACAATAATAGCAGAAACTAATAAAAGGTAAGAACTGAACACAAACTTCACACAAAACATACATAAAATATAAGAAAAATCCCTAAAAACATATTCTTTGTCACTAGACAAATGAAGGTTAAACCCAGATGACATCCTACCAACCATTCTAGAATGGCTAAAGTAATGACCCTGCGACACCAGACATAAGGGTAAGTGCGGGGCAAGCAGCTCTCTGGGCTACTCTGGTAAGTACATCAAATGCACAATCACTGAGTCAAATGGTTGAGGAGCTTTTTCTCAAGCTACTTGAACATCTGGCCTCTGGGCCAGCAATCTAGCCACTACGTAGTTACCAAGATGAATACCAAAACGCATTTGTCCCAAAGGGTCACACTGGAGGGTTAAAAGCGATAGCTCGGTGGTATGGCACTAGCCTATCATATGGAAGACCCTAATTTCAACCCACAAATCCTGACCTAGCTGCAAGATAATTTCAACATATGCCTTATTGACTATTTACCCTCAAAACCCTATATTTTCCATCCAAACCTGAAAATAATGAGTCCCAAAATTCCAGTGAAGTTTCCTAACTGCAGGGTAAGACAACTTTCTTTAGAAACTAGAAAATTAAAAGTTTTAAACTACTTCATAAACTTATAAAATTGTGAGAAATAATACAGGCTTCAAATTTTACTCTAAAAAGCTACCATTCCTAAGAAGATTTTGTATATAACAAACAAGACTTTTCCTACGACAAATGAGTTTCTGAATAGAAAGATAAAGACCATCAACTGAGTACAGTCTTGCCTGATCAAGTAGTAGATACCTGACAAAATCAGCCAAGTACAGGAAAGAAGAAAAAACTAGCAGACAGCATGTAGAGCTGCTCTGTTCATGAAGACAGTAAAGTTAAATCTCAGATACAGGTCATGGTTAGATCTGTGCACCAAGCACAGAAGGCTAAGTTATTGAACTTAAATTAAAACTCGGATCCTTACTTATTAGCCATATTCCATATGTAAGGCTCATGTACAAGGGATTTCTACAGTGGCCTGTGCATTTCCATCACATCATTCTATTGGACAACTTTGATTTAGAGAAAGAAATGAGGCCTCTTTCAAGGAAACTCACAGTGCTCAAGTGAAGAAAATGACTCAAAAGCTGAAGATTAATATTTGAAACTTCTGACCCAGAGATTTCTCATAAACAAATTTTGTGTATACACACATACATATATACATACACAGCCTTAAGGCAGAAACTAAAGATTAATCAGGTGGATTAACCACCCTCAAGTCATACGAGAGGTACCACCCTGAAGAGACAGAAGTAGCAAAATTCATTTCTATTTCTAGGGAGATTCTCTGAGCCTTGATTAGTCTCTACTTATGAAAAGGATTTAACCCTAAAGGCTCTTAAAATTCAAGACTTTAGAGTAAAAATGACTTGAGCCCCATGTTAAGGAAGTGCTTACTCTGGACTTATAAAAATGATAATAAAATGAAAATGGACTTGCAGCATTTCACTAGGAGCACTAATAACCATATGGACTGCTGACTGTGGTAGATCCCTTGAAGCTACTGAGTTGACCGTCACATGGTTTAAGGCCATTTAAGGGACAATTTATACTCCAGACATCTGTAACAATGCCCGTATAGCATCTGTGGCTCATTATGCAAGTATGCATTTAGAGATTGTCGACCCCCAACAGCCACAAAAGTTCCTTTGGAGCCGTTGTAGCTAACGATGCATTTACATGAACAAAAAAATCCAGCGATGCCAGCCGGTCTCTGGTGTCACCATCAACATGGACATTCCGCTGCAACGACAATTCTTGATGCAGGGGAAGGGAATGGCTTTTGCATACTACCGTGGTCTAATCCTATCAGCCTTTGCTAAGAGAGTCTTCAGTTTATGGATGACTAGCAATATTGATCAGCACAGCTCCTTGGGAACCATTATCACTTTTCATGTCAATATTATTGCTCTTGCAATCTACTGCATTTTAAGTTGCTGCGGTAGTGGAGTAGCCTGGTTCTAAGCAAAAAAATTCTAATTTTTCTTCCATATTTTCCTTTTCAAGAGATATGCAAAAATATTATACCTTACTGTAAAAAATGGAACCCACTGAAGATGATCAATGAAAAATAAATTATAAAATATTTTTCTAGTTTTTCTCAATCAAGTAGCATCTGGCTTTTTGTTTCATTTTTGTTGTTTTGTTTTTGTTTTTGGCTGGGTCAAGCTGTCTTGAGCGTGGGTCTCGTAAGGCATGCAGAGCTGGGGATCAAACTGCAGTCCGCTGGGCCTGACTAGGTTTGCCCATCAGGCGCTTAAACAGCTGAGCTAACTGGCAAGGCCCCCGCCAGTAGCATCTGGGTTTCATTACACAAATATATGTTTATATTTGACAATTTTTACATTTTTCTTGCAATAATCTTCCAGCTTCCATTTGAATTATGTATGTATGATATATATAAGTGCTATTTGGGGCTACGTTACAACATGTTCCAGAGTTACAAACCATCCACCTGTACGTTGTGGTGATCTAACAGCTAATAAACAATGCTCTGAAGCGGGTATCCACCACTGATCTTTGGGAGGACCCTGTGGCAGTGTAACAGGGTGCAGTGGACTGTTCCTAGGGAAAGGGTCTCCAGATTATACAAAGACCGTCATGAAAATGCAGAGTATTATGTAATAGTCTATGCTCCCATTAGCTCTAGGGCTAAGCGACTAGGCCACAAAATGAGTCACACAGCCAGAGACACAGCCTACACAGCCACCACTACCAGCATCGCTGTTATCACCAATATTCTTAACATTTTTATTAGCATTATTATTATTTTTGGCAGGGCAGTAACTCACCCTATGCTAAGTTCATCTGTACAGTAATGATGTGAGAAAGTAGGATCCTTGAATCCTTACTTTCACAAAATAAACCATATTAGGCTCTCTTTCTGCCCATGCGTGTGTTTCCTATCTACTAATTCTATGTTCTCAACTAAGGTATATGCTCCTTCAGTGTTAGGACATGCATCCCACAATAACTGATTCTTTAACTCCATCGAGACTAACACAATAGATTTAACACAGTGGATTTGTTTCTATTTTCTTATGTGCAACAGCGATAATATTTTATAAATTATGACCATGCCCTTCTGAATGCATTCACCTCAGCTAGTCTAAGCACCCTTCTGCTCACAAAGATTTGGCTCAGCACAGAGCAAGCCTAGATACTATTCAGCTTTCATACTCTAAAGATAGGGTTTTGCAGAAAGGCAGCCGTCTGGCAAGCCTGCTGCTATCTCAAGAGAGAATTTTATGAATTTCTCAATTTCTTCCTTGAATGTACCAAGGGCCAGGGCTGTTGCATGTGGCTCGGTGGCTTCCTTAGTGGCATGTTAAAGGTACCCTCTCCACAAATGAGACGTCAACATGGAGGTAAAATGATAATGGTTATTTAATTCTTGCAAAACTGGGGGGATTTGTGAAGAAAAAAAAAAAAAGGAGGAAGAAGAGAGATTTTACCTAGCTGGCGATCTGGCCTACAGACGGGGAGATGCATTAGCATGGCTACCATCAAAGCAACAGGAGAAAATTCAGGCCTGCTCCCCACTGGAACACAGTGAGGTGATGGCTTTCTGAGCTGTGCTACATCAAAGTAAACTCAGACACGCAGCGGACTGAGAAGGGATGCTCTGAGACTTGTGCTTCCCGAGGTCTGGATGGGGACCTTGTCAGAGAAGCAATCAGAGAAATACCGAGGTGGGTCCATAAGGAGTGACGCAGGGGGCCAGGCACACAGCTTAGGCTCAGTCAGGAGAAAGCCAGACACAGAAGGCTCCAGGCTACCAGCAGGAGCCAGGACAAGGCCACCAGCCAGGAAAGACCATGAGATGCCGACCGAGCCAGCAAACAGCCAGCACACGAGCGACTGCAGCCACCGCCTGAGCCTCAAGAGCCAGCAGAAGGCATAAAGGCAGGTGAGTGACAGCACTCCAGTGAGCAGCAGCCGGAGGACAAGCCAGAATACACGCCTCCCAGACACTGGAGGTTACCAGAGCCACGTTCTTCTCCTCATGACACACCGTAATGCCAGAAAAAGAAAAGGGATTGGCCTCTGTTGTTTGTTTTTATTCAAATGGGCTGATCACTACCTTCCCTTTAAAAAGAAGACATGCTTCATATAGTGGTCAGTGGACAAATTAATTCCCAAAAGCACATCTCCAAGACCCTTTGTGGCAGGAGTCGCTAGTTAGTAATGTCTTACAGTCTCATCCTTCCTACACATATAACCTGGCATGCGAATGGTTATAGATTAAGCCCACACCTTCCCAGTCCCTGGTGACCCATCTGCTCCTTAAAATTCATGTCCAGGTCACACAACTCTTATGTTACCTGCCTGGCCCACATAACCAGGGCTGCTATGGTGATACTTTCAGATAATAAAATTATTCCGACATTTCTTCTGTTATGTTTTAATTTTTCTATGCATTTAGTCCAGAGTCTGCAGGATCTCACTACACAGTTTGGACTCACAGTGATCCTCCTGTTTTCATCCTCCCAAGTGCTGCAATGATAGGTGCACGCCACCAGGCCTAGTCTCGGTCATTGGCTCAGTATGCCCTGGGGGGCGGGGCTGGCACAGCACACCAGGGATTGAATTCCTGTTGTATTTACAGGTTGGAAAACATAACTCACAGAGTAAGAGAGTTTTAATATTAAATGGATATAATATTTCTTGCATAGGACACAATATAGTTAAGCCATAAAAGAAAGAACTGATAAACTAGACACCATCAAAATTAAATCTCCTCACTCATCCAAGGTCTCCATTTAGACAACACGTAAAGTGTGAGAAAATGTCACAGATCAAGTATCTGATAAATGATTTGTATCCACAATATACAAAGAAATTCTACAAAGCAACAAAAATGTTTTTAAAAAGCACTGAAGTTTTTAAAAAACTGAACAGACATTTCGTAAAAATTTGTGATCAGAAATATCAGAAAAATGCAAATTAAGCTCAAGGAAGACACCTCTTCACACCTACTGCAGCGGGCAGAGCACAGACTGCAAATCGCCAGTGCGCAGGAGGCTGCAGAGCCGCTGGGTCTCTCCCACGCCTCCCTACGAGAAGGGAAGAATATAAAATGGCAGGCCCCTTCAGAGACCTTGCCAGTTTCTAAAAATATGCCTAAGACACTGGTACAGAATATTTATAGTGGTCTTACATGAAGTATTGTTCAAAAAGAAAATGAATTATCAAGTTGTAGCATATTCACAACATATGATAATAAATAACAAGGCACTGTTCACACAGCTACTGTGGATGTATTTCAGACATTATGCTAAACAAAAGGAGATGAACAGAAGGGAATGTATTTTACTTAAATAAGCCCAAGTATAGGTAAATGTAACCTCTCTCAAGAAAGGTGAGGGAGTAACTGCAGAGACTAGGGCAGAAATCTGACTACAGAGGGGCACTGGAATGTCCAAGTCGCAGACTGGGGTTCAGTGTCATGCCCCGTCAAGGCTCACCACCTTGCATTTCTTCCTCTATGACAGACTGCCTCATGCGAGGCCCGGAGGGACAGTGAGCTAAAGCCGCTGCAACCATGAGCAAACCACATCTTTCCTCCTGTAGCTTGACTTTTTCTCGAGTATTTGACCTCAAAAGCAGAAAGTAATGCAGAAAGATGGGCATCAGGAAGAAGGCTCTTCCTATAGCTGCACTGACCTTGGGATCCAGACGCCTCTGCAACGGGGAACACTCTGGGCAGTTCCTGAAATGCAGGCTAAATAAACCCAAAAATATAAGCAGAGGTTAACATCTGGTTCTAGTAGAAGCTGAAAGGACCAGAACATGGACAGGAATGTCGGATCGCACTCTTCGGAGGTTTAAGGCTGTAAAAGTGTAAACCAGTTGGCAATACTTTACTTTGAAAACAGAGATCAGGGTACCCTGTTCCCTCAGGGCCACTTGGGAACTGCTTCCCCGGATGCAGTCACTTGTGCATGCAGGAGGCTGCAGAAGCTATTGGTGGAGCTCCACCTCACAGCAGACTCTGGCACTGGCCCTGTGGCGCTGGTTTGCAAGTCTGCACAGTGCAAGAGTTCCTGGCTTATGGAAGCTTTGACGAGAACGCCAAAGAGGCCAGTGTGACAGGGCCAGAGTCCCCACACGTAGCTCCTCAGGGGACTGCACAAAGCTGTAAGCACCAGTGAAGCTTGTGATGTTGGAGGCTATTGAATCTAAGCCTCCTAAAGCTCATCTCACCAATCTAGCTCTGCATTTCATGCATTGTAATTAAGCATTTTTATTTCTTTTCTTGCTGGGTGGTCAAGGGCAAGTCGAAGCAATTGCAGAACATTTGACTGTGTATGTATCTGCTTCCTCTTAGTCCAAAGAGAAGTATATTCTTTTCCTTTTTTTTTTTTT
>PVJA010009941.1:0-27252 GCA_004027025.1 Myocastor coypus
AAAAAAAAAAAAAAAAAAGAAATCAGTGCCTATAATTTTAACATTCAGAAATATTACTTTGTAATTTTAAATATGCATTATTTTTATATAGTTGAAGTCATAAAATTTCTGTAAACGTTTTCCTAATACTAAAAACATACAAATATCTTAGTGATTATGCTGTGTTGTCATTTGCATATATCATTTGTATTTGTGCTTAACCATTCTACCCTTTAATTAGGGAAAATAATCAAAAGAATATTCTAACTACACAGATTAAAAGATATTACAGAGAGAATAAAATTTGTCCTGCCACATCCACACATTTTTATCATTTTAAAAATGGTCTTCATGGTCTTATCTATAGTCAGATACATCTTGGTAAAGCTGCTCCTGCAATTGTATCAGACTATTTGTCATAGTTTATTTCCTAATTTGGTAGACCCATGAAGCTGTTTGGTTTTATTTTTTTAATTTAATATTTTTATTGTTTAAATTTAACAATGGTTATATTACATATTTTCATCATCAGATCAGTTTAGATTAATAAGTATAGGTATATAAGACTGAACAAACAATTAAACATTAACACTTTTAAATCAATATTACTTTTTTTTTTCTTTTCCCCTTTCTTTTTTTTGAAAGTTGACATACAATTTCCATTTTATTTATTTACTTATTTATTTATACTTTTTGTCTCTTTTGAGACAGGGTCTTGCTGTGCAGTTCAGGCTGGCCTGAGCTCACTTTTGTAGCCTAGGCTGGTCTCAAACTCACACTGATCCTCCTGCCTCAGCCTCCCAAGTGCCACCACACCCTACCACCATCTCTATTTTATAGGTTAAAAAGCAGACAAGCAGATAAAAACTAAGACCCTCACAAGGTTATGAGTGGCCAGGTTTCTGCAACCCATTGATAAGAGGCCTGGTTTGCAGCCTATAGTTCTTTCCATTATACAACGAGTTCATTGTAAGGTCCTTTGTGTATATAGGGTATGACTCTTGGGAGGATGCTCAGTTTAGTACTAAACTTTCTAAAGAAATTAGAAAGAGGGCCCAGCAGGATGGCTCAGTGGTCTAAAGTGCCTGCTTAGGAAAGCTTGGGTGACTGCAGGGACCGCAATTCCATCTCCGGCACCACATGCTGCACCAGCCCTGCCCTCAGGGCAGGCTGAGCTGGCCATAAAAATAAACAAACAAACAAACAAACAAAAGTTCTGAAACAAGAAAAAAATAAATAAAATAAAATAATTCTTAAAAAAAAAAAAAAAAAGAATCTAGACATATAGGTGTCAGTGAAAACCAAGAATTCCCTTGATTCTTGTAATTTATTTACATTTGGGTAATCTGTTTTGTTTAGCCATACCTTATGTGACCAGAGCCAGGAGTTTTTAGTTTAAGAAGAAAGAAAGAAAAAAAGAGGAAATAATTTTGGTTTGAAGTACACTTATCTAGAGGCCTAGTTTCTAGCTTTAGGGTCATCACCTATAGTATACAGCCATTCTCAGGTTCCTCATCTATAAAATCATTACAATTTGCTTTGCTTTTCAGTCAAGATTATTGTGATGATCAAATAAAAACTATTAGATTAAGCTTTGAAAAAATAGTTAAGAGCTGTCCAGATGGGAAGTTTCATTTACATTTGTCTCAAACCCATGAACCAAATTTAAAGCTATGAGAACAAACTACTCTCATACAAAGTAGTAATTGTGGGTATTTCCACAGGCTCTTTAGCTAAGGTAGCAGTTAAATGCTGTGTTTTATTAACAAAGCAGTTAATCAAAAGTTAAATTTGAGGTAAAAATTTATCTTAAAGCTGGATGATGTAACTGCAGGCATGAAAGTATCAGTGTGTTTAGAAAAATCCCTGCCTAGAAGGTATGGGGTTTGGGAGGCCACTGATGCAGCTTCATACTCATGCTGAGAGCAGAGACCTTATCAGCTGCCAAGATTCAGCAATTTCTCTGTGCTTGTGGTGTATACCCATTTCCACTAGGCACATTTCTGTAGGGAGAGTCTGGATGTGCCTGGACGTGTGAGAGGTGAAGATGAAGGAGAGGGGTGACTGTTCCGGAAGCCTGTGTGCAGTGCCCCACAGGTAGCACAGATGAGGAGAGCAGCCCTATTGTGTTAACAATCATCTTTCCCTTTTCAAGTCATTTAGCCTTATTGTTCATAAACACCAAAGGAACTTGCAAATTAGAGCATGCTGAAATTCTTTCATTTGGCCAAGAATGTTTTCAAAGAGCTCCCTGCTGCTCAGAAAGAGTCCTAAGCAGCTGTCTTCACTGAACTGTAGAACAAGCAGAAAGATGTTAAATAAGGATTAAGGGCTTTAGACAGTTAAATATAAGATGTTTATGTCCCTTTTTCTTAATTCTGCATGCAAGCTTTCCATGAAAGAGCAGCTTCATGCACTTCTGTGTTTTGGGCTTTTTATTTATTTATTTTATTTTTTTTTTTTTCTCTGTCCAGAGGGAAAGATAAGAATTTAATATAATGAAAGATGAGAGCCAGATATAAAGCAGGCTGTCAATTTTTGGTTGTCTGCCCATTTCTCAGTTCCATTCCCCTCAGGCCAAATCAGCACAAATTGATGTTAACTAGAATTTTGTTTTATGAGTGAAATGGGCCTTGAAAATGGGGCTGTTTTCTTTAATTTCTGAACCCAACAGTGTCTTAAACATGGGTTATTTTCACTAGGTGGTCCATAATCAGGGAGGCTGACGGACCCCAGCATATAGATCCACTAAAAGCACTGGGCTCCTTTCTCTATAGCCCGTTGGGTGTTCTCAGAACATCACACACTTCAGGGGGGCAGAGGATGTAGGGAAAGAACTTTGAAGATGGACACACAGGAATTTGAATGCTGGGTTTAACCCTCATGAAAGAAAGATGACCTTTCTCAAGAAGTTATCTAAATTCTAAAAAACATTTGTTATCAGTGATAAAGTAGACATTTCTTCTGAGCAAGAGTAAGGGGGCTAGCCGGGCATGGTGGTGCACGCCTGTAATCCCAGCACTCGGGAGGCTGAGGCAGGAGGATTGGTGCGAGTTCGAGACCAACCTGCGCTACAAAAGTGAGCTCAAGGCCAGCCTGAACTGCACAGTGAGACCCTGTCTCAAAAAGACAGAAAAAAAAAAAAGAGTAATGGGGCTAGACAGGGGGGTCTCTAATGAGAAGAAACTGAAGCACCCCTTTGAAATCAAAGTCCTTGGAGAATAAGAGTTTTTCATGGTCTAAAATCTGATGAGGCCTGATGAGTAATTTTAGTATCTGGTCTCAGATCTCCACTCCTTTCTCTGGAACTGTGTTTTTTAGACCTGCTCATCATTCTTATCACGTTACTGAGCATCTGTTTTGTAGGAGGCCATTTCAGGGATGGCCACAGGATGCCTGTTCTCCATAGTACTTGTGCATACACACAAAAAAAGCTTCTTGGCATCTCCCACCCAAAGGGTTTCTTCAGGTCAGTTAGTAGATTGCTCACTGTGCTAGACAGGAACCTGGGAGAGGCAGGAGCAGTCTTCACCCTCAAGGAAAAACAAATGGAGAGCTCATTCTGTATAGGAGGGTAAAACTGGCTGAGCAGAGATTCCCAGACACAATGGCCTTGCATGAGTCTTTCTGTTGCATGATTTAATGTGTAACCTCTTCATTTTCAGTTAGATCCTTTGTGGCAGAGTTTAAAGTGAAGAAACAGTTTCTTAATAGTACACTGGAAAAATATTCAGATGTACATAAAATTGAAAATGAAATCACCAAAATGGTAAGTTTCCTTAAAAGCCTCATGTAAAAAAAAAAAAAAAAAAAAAAGTCCTCTTGTGATAATACTTTGTGTTGTAGAACAGATTTTATTCAGAGTGGTAGACTGCTTATGGTTCACCTCTTTTCTCCGTATGTGGCTCTCCATTTCTTTTTATGTCTGAGAGGGAAACTTCATGGTAAAATACAAAGCCTCTTAGAAATAGAAGAGAGCTGTTGAGAAAGAATACTACAAATACTAGAAGCATTTTTTCAGTGTGTCTTCACATTTAGTCTTCACTGCATTGTGTTTCATTTCCACATGCAAACTCTTAGTCACAGATATAAAGATTGCATACACCAGGGAGGGCTGTTAGGGAAAAGGGAAGACCCAGTGTTTTTCAAACAACTCCTTTTCAGGTGGTGCAGAAATTTGGGGCCTGTGTAGGGTACAGTCCTTTACATTACTCAGAGCTTGGTGTCTTACCTGACTTGGATTTGTTCTTCCAGTATCACTGATGTAAGAATGATACTCAACTGCCAAATAATCCAGTACTGTAAGGGAAATAGTATAACTTCCAACCTGCTAGCTGAGTTCATGTTCTCTAAAATCAAAGAGTAAATTCTAAAAACAACAGAGGATAAAAGCAGAAAATATTTATTGGTAGAAATAAAGCTTGCATCTAAGAGAGACAAAAGGGGTCCCATTTGAGTTGCTGAGGACTCCACTTGTAAGGGGAGTTTCACAGAGTACAACCATGAAGTGGGGTAGATCTAAGGTGGGAAAAACTATAATCAGCTAGTAAGATTATATGTATACTTGCCTAAGTAACATTGGTCTAAAGGGAAACCACAAAGTGGTATGAGGACAAAACTATAATGAACCTATAAGACTATTAGTATAATCACTTAGATAATATTGGTTAAATGGTGAAGTAAGTCATATATCAAGTGTTCAGGCAAAGAACCAGGACTTTTCTTTCACTCAACACAATGGATACCTATTTAGGATGTAGTTATAGTCATTTTATCTTTTGTTTTGGGGTCTGGCCTTTATGAATGTGCCCTACCAATGTTGTGATCTATCCATACTGATTCCTTTCATGAGCCTAGCACTCTCTGACTGCCTATAATATTTCTGACTAACTTAATTTTCTGTAATATCACTGTGTAATTCACTGGAGACATGGTGAACCTATCTATAAGAGATAGTAAAGAATTAAATAGCAACTGAGGAAAGTACTCACATGATCTTTCCCAAGATGCCATTCTATGTAACAGTCCTTGGAGAAAAAGTTATTAATGTAAGCGCTTGGTAACATTCCACGCTTCTCTCTACTTCGGAAGAATTAGATGGCTCTGAGACACTGGCTTTAGAGATAGATGAGTCTTCATGAGACATGAATTGAGACCTTCTGCTCCATAGAAGGTATCTCCAGTCCCTGTTATGGAGGGTAGGAAGGAAGTAGGTGCATACTTTATGGTATAGAGGGATTTTCTGTTCTCTTCCCCCCCACACCTCTCCCTCTCTCCCTTTCTCTGTCTTCTCTCTCTCAGGGCACAAGGCAAACACAAGTAATATACCTTAATTTCCTCTTGACCAAAGAGCTCTTAACTCACAAAATGTAATTTCCCATGAAGAAATTTTTTGAACACCTAGCTTTGAGTTAGGTCAACTCATTGTAGATGATGAGGGCTCTATATTAGGCCCGGCAGATCTGGGGAAGCTTAAAGAATCTGAATCTTTTCAGTGAGCTTGTTCACTTATGCAGAATCCAAATAAACAGTTGCCTCTGAGTTTCTGAAATTCTAGGTCGTAAAAGAGATCTGTTGCTTTGAAGATGTTTTGTGTCCAGGGGTGCTGTTCTGAACATTATTTCCTGCCAAGATTCCCCCACTGATTTACTATTTGCCTCTCTCCCTTTGTACTCAGGGAACAACAGAAAGGCATTTAAGAGAGGAAAAAAACAAAACAACAACAACAAAAAAAAGGACACCACTTGTGTATAAAGCTACCTGCTAGTAACTTGATGGCTGGAAAATGTCAGATTCTTGGTTGAAGGCTTTTGTGTAGCTTGCAATTAATGATGAATCTGTTCTTCCTTGCAGTTAAATATATGTTTTTCAACATTACCTGGTTATATGCGATCCACAGCTCATGTATCTAGGTAAGAAGCAGAATTACATTTGTCGGTGAACAGTCTTTGGAAAAGGGAGGCTATTCTAATATGGATGATAGCCACAAAACTGGGCTCTATTTCAATTGAGCCACTCACTGTGTGGCCCAGGGCCAAAGTCACTGGAACTTCATGTGCTCTCACTCCCTTTCTGGAGAACAGCAATGACACTTTTCATAAGCTCTGGGGCCCACATGTCACTTAGGTCAAGTAAACTTTCCCAACCCTTGCCCCTAGGGAGTCCAGTGCATTTGTGACCTCCCTGCAAACCACCTTTTCCCTGGCCTCCAGTGTGACACTGTTTGACCTGAATGATGGGATTCAGAAATTTGTCAACTCTTGCAGGTCCTCTGCTGAGGTCTGCCAACTCTTGGGATCACAGGCGCGAGTCTTTAGAGGTAAGAGATGTAAAGGTCCTTGAGGAGGACCCTGCCCACACATTCAGACGCAGACCCAGAGAAATAGGAGATGTTCTAGGCTCAACCCCAGGAGAGCTCATCAGAGAGCCGGCCTTTGGAAAGGATGTAAGGGGAGAGGACTTCATATGTGTGCACCTTTATGGGGATATGCAGGTGCACACGAACACACACATGTGTGCACACATCTGTAAAGTCCTGTGGGCACTTAAACCTGAGGGCTCTTATGTAGGGGTGAGAGGGAAAGGGACATCAGAGCTAATGTAATGAAGAGAAGCTAACTATGCTTGTTTCCAGGAAGACAAACTTATACACAGATGTTTATCTGCTTGTCCATGACCCAAAAAGCTTCATCATGATAACTATTAAGTAAAAAATGCATGTGTAGTATTACCTATCTTTTTTGCTTATATACAAGTTCTAAACACACATAACAACAGTAGAATACTTAGCAGAATACTCCCAGTTGTACCAATAACATTGATGACATTCCTACTCTTGTCCTTACTTGGCCTGCTTTATCGAAAGCTTTGGTAGTGCATCTAGAGTAAGGTACATGAAGAAAAGAATTTTGAGACAAGTTCAGCAGGCAGATTTGGGTTTGGAAAGTTTCATCTCTGGGATGGGAAAGCTGCTAGAATCAAAGGTGTTTCTTGGTGAAAGGGGTTGGTCCTACTTGACACATCACAAGTGATCAAAGTGGGCTTCGATTAGCTCATTTTACCACAGGGCTGGTGCTGGCAGAGGATGCTGGATGTCGTGTAAACCTCCCCATCTGGTGTCCAGATGCTGGGCATAAGGTGAGAAAGTGTCAGGTTTTTTGTTCTACCTACTGATTGGTCTCAGACACTGCCAGTGAGTCAGGTTTTGGTAATTGCTGGTTCAGTGAACTTTCTCCTATGGCCTTGCACATTGTAAAGCTTGAGAGCTGCATGGTTAACCTTTCACCTCGGAAAAAGTGCTGGAGGTTGGCTAACTTAAGGGTTCATTATTTGGAACTATGGTTTAAACTTTCTAGTAATTCTAGAAAATAACTCTAATACCTCTCAATTGGACAATTGGTTTTAAAAAGTGTATACCCCGTTATACTCTCCTGAAAACTAAGGCTCTATGGTTTGACTTCTTTGTTTCTTATGTCAAGGACTTAGGAGTACCGGTCTTTCCTCCCTAGCGAGGCAGGAACCTTTCAATTCACCCCATATTTATGGAGTACATTCTATATGCTCAGCATTTGTATACATTAATTATTTGTAAATGTATTTGTGCCTTGCAAATCAGGTTGCCAGAAACTTGAATTTGTAAGAGCCTGCTCATAGCAGTCCTACTGCTCTCTGACTTTTGTTCTATGAACTAATTGGATATGGCTTGCCATATGGCTCCTATGAATCCTTGCTTCCTTTGTGTGGCCCTCATTTTTCTCCTTTCAGAACTTTTGAGAACCATAGCTATGCATATTGGCTAAAAATGAACTCCCTTGCCTATTTTTCCCTCCAGGTTTTATAGGCTCGCCCCAGCTAGTCTCTTGGTAACTTTTCTAAGTGCTAGGGAGGTGGCTTGACTAGGAGGAGTTGTTGTGCCCTGATGTGTGAGTGTTTCCGGCATGTGGAGAGCCCCTGGCTATTCTGAACGCTTCCATTGGAAAAGAGGGTTTTTTTTTTCCCCCACTTCTATTCACAAAACATCCACTTCCCTGCCTTACAAAGAACTGTGGCGTTCATGGTCTCCAGAGGTTTATAGACCTTGGAAATCCCCGTGGAATGTCTCAGCCTTAGATTTACTTGAGTGCTCATTGTCCGTTTGGGCGGATGTTATGCCCAGGAAAGACCATGGGAATTGTAAATGTAGAAAAATCACACCACCAGGCTTAAAATGAAATTGAGATTATATGAAGTGTAGCTGAAAAAAACGGCGAAGGTTTAATTTTTTTAAAAAATGTGTTACGGTAAAAGTCATTGTCACTAATCCTCAAAATGTACCTCCCTGCTTCAAACACACTTGTCCTTTTATTCCTGACACTTTTTGAAGCAGCTCTGGAAGTCTTTTCTGTGTGTGTGTGTGTGTATGTGTGTGTGTGTGTGTGTGTGGCACAGCTCTGCCTTACAGAGGCCTGCTATTAACCATACGTGTCGCACTAATTCCACTTGGAAGTCTTTGCTGGTGAGCGTCTTTAGTTTTGCTTTCCTGGCTGGGTCAGTGTCCTGAGTCCATGAGTCCATTGAAAATGTTCACTCTTCGTGATCATTTTGACTTTGGGGAAAAGCCAGAAGTCACACTGCCAGCTCCAGTGAGTATGGTGGTTGAACAAGCACTCTGTTTTTACAAGCCTGTCTTTCCACTGGATGGCACTTGGCGGCAGCACTCGCTATATGTTTTGTCACACCTTATAAATACACAAAAGGACTCTCAGAGCTGCTTTATAAAGTGCTAAGAATAATGGAATGAGTTTATTTGAAGAGAAGGGATCTTGCTTCGACTTGCCCTTGACCACCCAGCAAGAAAAAAAAAAAAAAAAAGAGAAGGGAGAGTTTTCTTTTGTTTTGTTTTGTTTTGTTTTGTTTCAGAACTGGGGATCGAACTCAGGACCTTGCACTTGTCAGGCAGGCACTTGAGTCCCAGAGTTATTTCCCCTGTCCCTGAGAGAGTATTTGGAGAGAGATTAATGACTTTGTCTTTTATTATAATTTTTTAAAATGTTAAACATTCATCATATAGTTCTGTCATATCTTATATGTGGTTTTATTTAATGGAATTATGATAAAACATTCTTCGAGAATTTTATGAAAAGCAGTTCCCCACTGCATAGGCAGAGCTTGCTCTCTCTGCTTTTGCATAAATCTGTTTCTGTGTAGGGATGGGTTGCTTTTGCATGGTAAAATGTGTGCCAGCTGCCTAGATTAGTGGGCAGGATGGAAAGAAAACATGACACTGGCTTCCAGAAAATATCTAATCAGACCGGGCAATCCAGACTGGCCACTAGACAAGCTAGGGAGGCCTAGATAACTTTTTTTCTGGGAGTATTTCTTTTTCTATTAAGGATAGTAGACTGGCAAAGCTTTCAAACAGTTTATATGAGGGTAGTGGAGGTTCAGGACCTTCCTGGTGCCAACTTTGCAGTGTTCATTTGGTGAGATCTTCCATTAAATAGAAATCTCTCTTAAATACAGACTTTTTACAATAAACAAAGAAAATTCAGCCACACATGAATGGGGTTCTGATTTAACATGTGCACTTCCACTGATAAAGACAGGAAATTCAGGCTGAGAACTGAAGTCATGTCCTGAGCTAACCTTGCAATACTAAGGCTGCTCACTGACCTGAGTTCTCAAGAACTACAGGAGTAGCTGCTGACATCCTGTGTGGCCTGATGAGCCCTACTGCCAGGGCCTGCCTGGGTGAGGAACAAGTTTACAGTGTTAACAGCTGCCTCATTTCTGAACAGGTTGAGGTTCCCTTAGAGGAGAAGACGATAGACCATGCCTAGAAAATTGGCAGCCACCCCTCAGCACACAGCATATACATTTCCCTTCTATGTTGACCTTGCTCTTGCCTCCCAACAGCAGTGCATGCTTCTCTTGCTTTACCCTGTATGTGGGTGTTCACTGTCCGGTTGGTTTTGTATCTTTACTCTTCTGAGTATTCCCATTTATCATACAGACCTTTTGGTACCCCCACTGCGTCTGCTATAAACAACTTCATAGAGGAACATGTACGGAACAATGAGTGCTTTGTAATAATGAAGTGATTCTTTGTCACTCAAAAAATGAACAAAGCCCCAAAGCAGCCTGCCAGATTGGCTTCTGTCCTTCCCACCTCTACTTCTCTTGGTAAAGGTGCTGAGACCAATGAACATGTACCTCTTCAGCATATGCAGTCCTACCAGTGCCCACACTAGGTGCCAAAGGCCCGGAAATGAATAAGACAACCAGATAGACATAACTACACGCCAGCCTGGACAGTCAGATAGCCATCATACTTTTTCTGTTGGGCAGTGCACTATCAGGACAGCAGCTACCTGGCAGGAGTATGCTACACCCCTCAGCCTAGCAGTGGTGAACCTGTCATATGTGCTACAGAGGGCATGAAGAACCCTGTCTGTCACTCACACACCAAATTGCTCCAGCATCACCCCAGCAGCTGCACATGGGATAACAGCAAATATAGTTGGGAGGGGGGGCATGCTGGCATTTTATGGTAAGTGTGTTTTGGGTTGCAGTTTGGGTCCTTGGTCTCTAAAAGGTGCACTATCACTGCCCTAGGCCACATGGCACACAAACCTGAGACATGCTTCCACTTGAGAAAGATCTACCTAGTGCTAATTGTCTATGATCTAAATCTGTCCACTACCTAAGATCATGGTCGCATTGTCTGGGTTTGGCCCAGATCTCTAGCACTGCAAGTGTAGAGCACACCTCCTTGAGACCACATTTGCAGTGGCGCTGTGTCTCCTCCAGTGTGTTTTCTCTGACTTAAGTTTTCAGTGAGGAGTGTTTGTGATCGTTCAGTGCTGGGGACCAGGGCTGACATGGAGAGGTGGTGGCATAGGGCAGTGTAGCAAGACCTCAGAAAACATTTCAGAGCCTCTTGAAATGCCAAGTTCAAGCATCTGAAGTTTTGAAGTGCAGGAGGTTTTATTTTGTTTCACTGTCCTGTCTTTCCATTCCAGCGGGCAGCTTGTGCAAGCGGAAGAGTCCACAGTGTGACAAAGAGACCTCCATTTGCACTGACCTGGATGGAGTCGCACTGTGCCAGTGCAAATCAGGATACTTTCAGTTCAACAAGATGGATCACTCATGCCGAGGTAGCTGCAGTTTTGCCTGTTGTTCTGGGTTGTCCTAGGACAGGAAGGCACTTTTCTCTGTGTGGTCCTCTCCTGCTCTGCTCTAGGTGTACCTCTTTTAAATTGAGGGTGACTGGTTCTTGTTATTTTGTTCACAGCAGGATTGAATACATTATCTCCTTAGAATAATGGCATTATCTCTGGCTGGTACATGCTGGTCTCTCTAGCTCCATTCAAAAGGAAAAAGACAATAGAAGAAGAGAAGACAATGGAATACCTATGGGAGAAATGGCTGTTTTGTTTTCTTTTCACTTAGAGAAAGCTAGAAAAAATGTTATCATTGCACGGTTTTATCTATTGCTGGTTAATCCTTAAAATGGAAATACAAGCATGAAGCCAGGCCAGTGCCTTTTAGGGGTAGCTATGGCCCAGAAGACCTGAGACAGAGCCACCTTCTTCCTCTCTGGGTTTCATCTTTGGGGGAGTCAGTTAATTTCCCCAAGCCTCAGTTCCCTCTTCTGTGAAATGAGTATTAGGGTACTTCATAGTTATTTCTAATAAGTTAAAAAGGAAGTGTATGGAGAAACACTTTGTAAGCCATCAGCATTTGCTCTTGTATCATACCCACACTGGTGTTGAATTGCGTTAGAGTTTTTAAAGGCTTCATGAAGTATTTGAGAACTGCAATGTAATTCTGCTAACCTTTTAGGTGAGGTTTTAATTACTCAGTTTGAGATAAAGACTGCTCAGTGAGTATTGTCTGAGAATATTGCTTTAAAATAAAATTAATTCAGGTCCAGACGCTGGTATACTCTGACGTGAAAGACTGCTGCACTTCAGCAGCAACAGAAAAGCTGGCACTGTAAGTATAGGCTAGCGTTTGGTTTTTTTATGTAACTTGGAGTATTGTCTCCCATTGGATTGCAGATGACAACAGATTTCCTGCCCAGTCAGCACCTTGCTGGTGACAGATGTACTGGGATCTGAGTAAAAATCACATACTGGCACAAGGTGACATGTGGCTTATTTCTGCCAGGACTTCCCACCAAAGGACTTGTTCCATCAAAAGAATGTAAAGATACATTCTCGGGCAGCACTCTCATCCGGATCTTCAGACCCTCTGACCTTGATAGGTTTAGGAACAAAGTCCTTTCAAAGTAGTCAGATCATTTCTCCAGGGAGGACATTTGATGGGCTGTAAAGGAGGCCAGGTCTCTGAGCTGGGCCTCAGTGCTGACATACCACCACTGTGCAGTGTTTCTTGGTGGCATGTCAGACTTCTGCACTACTATGACAAGACAGTGCTTCCCAGATCCCTCTTTCCTGATCTAGTGCAAGTGTTCTGTAACCTTCTTAGAAATGAGGCATTAACAAGCATTCATATTGTCCTACTACAGGGATACTCACATGCCTGTGTTTATAACAGCATAATTTATAATAGCTGCATCTGGGAAACAGCATATGTCCATCAGCAAATGAGTGCATAAGGAAAATACATTTTCTATTTCATCATAAAGATGAACTTGAGGCATTTGTAGGCTCTGCCATAAAGAGCTTGGCATTCATAAGAAAATGGATACCACTTGAGAACATAATATTAAATGATGTAGGTTAGACACACAAGCTCAAATATTGAATGGCTTCTCTTATATGAGAAATAAGTATCTACACACATATGTACAAAAAATAAAGATCAAAATAGAAGAGAGATAAATAGGACATAGTAAGTTCAAATACTTCCCCAAATGACAAATTCCATTATTTTAAAAATATTTCAACCACTTCTTGGCCTTGTGGCTAAGATCAAGTGTAAAAATATTTCAAAATATATGCTAATCAATTTCATTCATAATATTAGTTTGCTTACTTCATTAAAAATATTTTATACATATTTCTTTCTTGTAAGAATCTTTTTGGTTTGTCTTGTACTCTTAATAACTACTTTGAAGATAATGATACACAATGTAATAACTGTTGTTCTTATTATTTGGTTATAATATTTTATTTTATTTTTTCATAAAATAAAAAGAAGGAATAGGAAATTGAGCCTGGCTGCCCATTGGTGATGGCATTGAAGCCCATGTGTGTTGGATGCTAAGCAGATGCTGGGAGGGGACAATAGGGGTAAAAGTGCAGGCACACAGGGAGTAGCTCCTGTGAAGGAAGCTTCAGGAACAGCCCAGGCTGCCACCCTTGCTTCCAGCTGGCATGAGCTACTTCCCTCTGTTTCCAAGTCAGCAATTTCATAATTGTGCCACAGGCTAGCGTTAGCAGTGGCAGGGCTCTCAGACATACCAAGTGTAATGACATAGGTCCTGGCAGTCTTATGTTTACCAAGTAATGACCTAAGAAGCAATGTAAGAAAACATGGTTAGCTTGTGGGCTTGTTGCTCAGGCCACAAAGCCCCCATTCAGCAGCACCAAGGTCATCAGGCCTTGCAGGAGTAGATCCTGGTGCTTTGTGTGCCAAAGCCTTGTCGGCTGGGTTCTTGTGACTTAGCAGTGACATCTTCTGGCCATCAGGGCTGGAGCACAGGAAAGTATTCAATGATAACCTTCTGTACACTTTGAATTTGGTCAGTACCCTATGGAAGTGGAGGAATTATTTCTAAATCAATGCATCTCAAACTAGTTTTTGTACTGTTCTTGGTTTGTGAGAACCAAGCCACATAAAAATGTTCATAGTGTCTACCAGACTTTGAAGGTGAGATAAAAAATTAAAACAGGTACCCTTCCAATAGGCTTCTAAGCTTCTTTCCATCAAGCAGGCATCCTGATGAATTTCAACAATCTGTTTACATCTCACCAGACTGAAGTATCTTGAGGGCCAAGACCGTATCTACCATAGGGCTTAACACATTGTAATGTTCTATAAGTGTCTGTTGAATGATCACATGGACAGTAAGACAGCAAATACTGTTGGAAAAGATTGGCACATGTTCACTTACCACCAGCAAAGGAACAAAATTGTTATTAAGACTGCCATTTACTTATTGTTTTTAAATCTCTAAGGCTTTAATTTGCCTGTCTCCAATAGCAACAGGGGAAGCCCATTTGGGGCATTTATGTATGCTGCTGTCACATTCATTTCATCTTTAGTGCTGTGTGGTCAGCATCCCTCTGGGCTGTACACAGTGAGGCGCTGGCTCTTAATGAGCACCGGAGTGTCTCACTGTGAAGTGGTTTCTGCACAGGGTCCCCAGCATGGCACCAGGCACACAGTAGCATTCAATCTTTGATGTATGAGTGAATGAGCCTTTTTGAAATAAACACCAAGGAATCAGGCCACTTTTGTCACTAAGTAAAAATATTCTAACCCATTGGCTGTCATGCAGGATAGCTGATGGACCTTATGTGTGGCCAAATGACAGCCAAGAGCAGAGAGCTCCTGCACTGCAGATGAGGGCTAGGAAGGTAAATTTGATACAAAAACATTTTCAGGAAGAACAGTTCAGAGTACAACAAATTAGATGACATCAGCCTGCTTCGGTGCTCAGGAAAGGCAGGGGTATCAGCCTGTTTCTTTAAGAAGACCTGCTATCATAAAGCCAGCAAGGAGTTCAAAAGTAGCCAAGACTGGGAAATAGGGTCTTGTCACCCCTTCCCCAAGTGGGATAATAATGTGTTCTGTCTTTTTGCATAAAGGATCTAAAGCACCTTATAAAAAATGATGTAATGAAATAAAATTTTAAAATATTAGAAAAGTAAATCAGGTTGAAGGGAAAACTAATTTTTAAAAGGAACTAAGTTCCATAAAATAAAATACCTTTGTCTGAGAGCATATGGACTTTCTGTAACTACTTCTAACAAACTAAATACTCTTCAGAACAAGAGAATGTAGCTTGGAAAAAGTGATTCTGTGAAACCCTAGTAGTGCAGCCCAGGTTCATGGCTCATTAATAATCTGCCATGAGATTAAACTAGAGATTATGTAGTTACTTTTTTTTTTTTAATTTTGAGACATGGTTTGCTAATTCATTAAATCACCCAGGCTGGGCTCTAACCCAAAGTCCTCCTGCCTCGGTTTCCCAGGGTGCTGAGATAATAAGCATACACCACCATGTCCAGCTCAAATGACAACTCATTTGGTACAGTATTTTCCAAACTGTGTTCTGCAAAACTCTAGTGATGGTAAGTGATTTAGGAAATAAAATAGATGCATGCCAGAATGATGGCTATCCTCGTAGCCCTTCTTTTTCTCCAATTTTTGGTCTGTTAACTTACATTCTCAACCCTCCAGCAGAGAAGCTTCGTGATACTATTACTCTATAACATAAGTAATTGAGCTCAACATCACTGCCTTTCTGAATATCAAACATCTTAGACTTAGCTTGACATTGCTCTTTTCCTTCAATCATTGATATTCTAATAAATCTCTATAGAATGTAATAAAAGCAGTTACATATTTTTACACAGATATTTAGAAATCTAAGGATGTACAAAATTGTAGCCTGTCTCTAGCCCTTCGAGGTCAGTGAGGACTCAGAACATAAGAAAACCTGTGCTGTAACATCCTGTAACTCAGTGGTTTCCCAAATGTTCTGTTGAAGATTATGGAACCTCAGAGGAAAGGAATAAATGAAGTATAGTGTGCCTAGGGAGAGCCACCTGGGGAGAAAACATTCCCTCAGGCTTTACAGAATGCAAAAAGGTCAAGCAACGCCCATGACTCATCTCGATGACTGACACTGACAACAGTTCTACAAAGCACTGTATATGGTTCCCAAGTTAATCCTGAGATTTGACCTTGAAAAATACAAATTATGAGTTTTGTTAGACAAGTCTTGCTTTAACTTGCCCTTGATCACCCAGCAAAAAAGCTTAATTACGAGGCATAAAACACAGAGTTAAATTAGTATGGTGAGCTGGAGGAGGCTTAAATCAACAGCCTTCAACATTGCCAGTTTCACTGGTAACCCACTGCAATTATGAAACATTGGACTACGTATTCAACTACTTCCTCCTAGTTCAAAGAGAAGAAAACTTCTTCTGCTTCTTTTCTTTCTTTCTTTCTTTTTTTCTCAACCAATATCGATTAGAAAATTTATCACATCTACACCCTGTGCTCTGTATAACTTTTATGAGGACAACAATATACAGTGTGTCAATTGTGAGTGTGCTACTGGCATGTTTTGAAGCTCTCATATTGTTATGTCTTATTAAAAGTAATAAAAAAATAAATAAAAGTAAAAAAAAAGTAGATACTAGAAACATTTAACCTCTCACTTTGGAAAGGTAGAAGGAAAAGATATGAAACATACTCATACAGTTAGTAACATCATGCATAGTTCTGAAGCAGGGGGATCTTCAGGGCCTACGTACTGCTCCCCTGTCTCACCCCTCATCATGCATTCTGCCTCCTATACTTCGACATTAGTGTGTCTGCCACCTGTTGAGCACCTCGTACCTTTTTTCAGCTGTGAGCTTTTATGCAATGTATACCATGCATTAATCAATTTTTGAATCTTTCTTTGCATCAAAAGAATTTGTCTGCCAGACCAGTTTTTCATTGTCTGCTTTCATCCAAGCATGCATTACAGCTCTTTATAGCTCATGGTGCCCTATTGAATGGTTTCAGTGTTGGAAGTATTCCTGAGATCACATATACTTGGGAACTGGTGATACAGGGGAAGAGCTGGATTTCAGCCTCCTAAGTGAAGCAGGGGTCTAGTAATGTACCCCAGAGGGTTCAGAGTTGTTTGTGAGCCCAGTGTCACTTAGGGTGCATCTGGATATGTCTAGGATTCCTTTCAAATTATAAAATGAGGATTTTCTTATAAAATGCTGAGAACCATCAGAATCATGTCTCAGAAGGTATCACCTATAGCTTCTACCTCATGGAAGCAGGCTACTAAGATCGGTGCTGGGTTTGGTGTATATCAGAGATGGGGAAAGATTTAAAGGTTTGTCCTTGTGTATATAAAATGATATTCCACAGAAGAATTTTTTTTTTTTTTTTTTTTTGGTGGTATCAGGAATTGAACCTTTTCACTGAGCTGCCCCCCAGCCCATTTATTTATTTATTTATTTATTTATTTATTTATTTATTTATTTATTATTTTTTAAAAGAGACTTGTTTTCTGTTGTCTTTTTTGGTACTGGGAATCGAACTCAGGACCTCATGCTTGCCAGGTAGGTGCTGTGCTGCTGATATACTCCTGGTCCTCCATTTTGTATTTTTGAGATGATCTCACTAAGTTGTCTGAACTGAGCTCAAACTTTGTATTCCCTTATGTCAACTTTCCAGGCTGCTGGAATTACACATGTGTGCCACCATGCCTGGCAGAAACATTTTTGATCTATTGAAAACTTCCAAAAAGCATTCCATTTGTTGATCATTACAACTACAAACATCTATGTAGTGGTTGATGTATGTCAAGCCTATGCCAAACCATTTGCATGCTTCATTTTATTTAATTTCCTTTAAGATACTGTAAGGTGGTTTTGTTATTGTTGTTGCCATCTTTTTATAGATGGGGAATTGAGAACCACAAAAAGATTAAGCAAAGTTTCTTAACAAAGTTAAGTGTTGAGTTGGTTAGCAGTGTTTAGTTAGGTTATAGATAATTTTGAAGCTATCTACATCCTTCTGGTTCTAAAATATTCCTGTGGAGAATGAATGGATGGCATTGGACTAATGTAAGTTGACCTTTGGGAGGTTAACACTGATGAATTTTCCTTTTCTTCTTTCAGCTTGTGAAGATGGATATAGACTTGAAAATGAAACCTGTATGAGGTAGGTCAATGTTCATTTATTCTGGTGAAGATGCTACAAATTGTGCTGTAAAACTACCCTAAAATAATGAAGAACTATCCTAAATAAAGAAATTACTCAGGTAAATTGCCTTTGTCACTTCCTTTGACATTTGAAACTGATTCTTATTCTTTTTTTCTCTGTTGACTTGCAGTTGCCCTTTTGGCCTTGGTGGTCTCAACTGTGGAAATCGTACGTATGCACAAATGGAGAGTTGTGCTTGGGCAGGGCTCTGGCTCATTTCTGTTACTTGAAATCCAGTGTCCTCTTAGGTCTTGTGCTGAGTGGCGTGGGAAGAGCAGACTTGCCTGGCACTGTCTAAATCTTGGGGTCTTGGAAGAGGAGTAAACATTCCTAAATAGCCCTGACCATGGACAGTGCTGAATGTCACCAGGGAATCAAGCAGTGTAGGAGGCAGGGAGACTGAGGCCACTCCCAAAGAGTATTCCTGAAGGGAGGGAGTTGGAGGGCAGTTTGACATATCACGTGGGGAAACCATGTAAAAGCCTTCAGGTAGCAATGGGCCTCAGTTATTCTGGGACAATTTGTGAGGGGTGTGGCTAGAGAATAGAAGGAGAAAAAGACACAAAGTGAAGGACTTCGTTGGCAAAGTACACAGGGACCGGACTGTTTGATCTCTGGCATGAGGAGTATAGGCTTGAATAGTAGCTATCAGGAGCTGGCAAGAAGCTTAGTGCCAGGGAAGCCATCCAATTAAGGAAAGCAACTCAGCTGCGGTAAGGACGAACACAGGGGCAGTGTGGGCCTCAGCACAGCACTACCCTGGGCTTGGAGCTACAGGCAGATTTGGAAGCCATCTGCTTTAAACCAAGGTCTGTGCCCCCCGAGGCTGAAGGTGGGGCACAGAGCAGTTGAGAATGCAGTGTGTTTCACACTTGATTCAGTTCTTTGAGAAAAGCAGTTGTGATCCATTTAAGACTGACTATTTTATACTGACTATTTTATACATGCGTTGAGACATTAAACATTTTCAAAATTATGAAAGAAATTTTGGAATATAGGATGTAGTAGGATGTAATAGAAATACTAGCAATCAAGATAGGATAATTTTATCCCTCATTCTGCAGATAAATATGCCCTTTGTTCTACAGATCAATCTGCTAATTGTCTATATTCTAAGTTTACTACATTAAAAGTAATATGATTTAATTTAATGTGTGTGAAGGCCCCAATTCCTATTCTCTAATGCTATGCTTTTCCTTTTATCTCCTCAGTGGTACTTTCTTTATTCAGAAAGCTTATTAGCTTTATGACTGTTGTTAGCAAATTCATTACTGAAATTTGAGCATAAATGAAAAATAAAATCAAACAAATTCAATTTTGGGTACAAAGCTAACAAACTTGCTTAGCATGCCCCTCATGAAGCCACACTCTGGCCAGAGCCTAGAGACTTGGAATTGTATATCCAGCTAGGACTCTTGCTAACTTTGGTCATCTGGTTCATCTTGACCACACACTAAGAGGATGTTACAGAAGAGAGCCTGAGAGAAGGACTAGGGAAGCACTTCTAGAAACAGAGTCTGTGAATAAAGAGACCCTTACAGAATTAATGTCCCCTTAAAAAACATAGTAACTGGATACTTTTTAGTGGTCCCTAAAGATGCTACAGTGACATAAAGCCATATAATACTTGTGATGGCTTCAGTCAGCCCTGCACCGAATGGATCTCAGAATGCTCTGATTATTAAAGTGAGGAAATTATTTTACTTCAGATTTTTAAAAGTCTGCTCAAGATTCTTGAATATCTGCTTAAAAAGATAGACTTCCATTTGGGAGGATTTAGCTTAGGTAAAGCAGTGTGATAGCAGTACACGTTCTTGGCCAGAATTACTTTTGGCTGAAGAAGTAGTTCATTGGTAGAGCATGCACTTAGTGTACACAAAACCCTGGGCTTGATCTTCTGCACAGTCGCGGTTTTTGTTGTTGTTTGTTGTCTGTTTTTTCAGACCTTTGCTGTCCACAAACAGAAAAAAGGTATTTTGCATTTCAGCTATTTTAGTTGTTTTGTTTTGCTTTTGCATTTTTGGGGACACTTATGGGAAATAATCATAGACAAACAATCTTTGAAAGTATAGAACTAGATCAAAGTAACTGGAGGCTTCCCAGAGAGGAGGAAGGTGCCTGTCTTGGAGCAGGCTTGGTTTGAGAGGTGTGGCTGCAGCTGCTCACTGCAAGGGACACCAAGGCAGTGACTGTGAGGGGACCAGGGCCAAATAACACATATATTGAGTAATCTAGATTTAATCAAAGCAATTTCCATTTGTATTTTCAAATTGTCCTTCCTTGCTGAGGAAGCTATTTACTCTGCAGTGTGGGATAGGTACAGATGACAGTTCAGAAGATCATGACCTCTTTGTTTCCTTAGCCTTGAAGATGGCCAGGTAGAGATTAGCAGTTTGTCAGATTTCCCATTTCTGCAATTTCTTCCTGAAAACTACAGTTACTGTTAACATCAGTCTTGAACACTCCAACTGAGCCATAAAAGCACTGCAGACCAAAAAGAAAATAATTATAAAATTAGAGATTAGAGATGAAAAAAACATACAAAATTTTATATTTTTATATATAAATTATGTCATGTTATATACGGGACAATTAAGGAAACCATATAATAGTGTTCAGCATTTTCCCTCATGTGAATGAAGGCTGACAACATGGAGAAATGGAGCAAGAAACACTAAAATTATATAAATTATAAGTGATAGTCAAGGAGCTGGGGCCAGAGAATCCAGGGGTCCTGCTGTCTCCATCCCCTACCCCCATCCTTGTCCCGACCAATTGGAATGACAGTGTGAAAACTGAGTGCTGCTGTCATCTGCGCTCCACATCCACATCAGCATGCCTACCAGGCATTCTCACTAGGCCAAGTGGTTGGCATGTCAGAATTTGTGAGGTCAGAGGACTAGCAAAGATTAGAGAATCTTGTTCTCTTTAATAGTTAGGTCTCACCCCGGCCTCTTTGTCATAACTAATAGAAAGAATTCAGTGAGATTTACTAGATTGAAGATGCTGGTCACCACAACCCCTTTTTCCACCGGCTATGAGGCTACATTGTTATCTGACATTACTAAGTGAAAGCTAGGCAGCTGAGCTCTAGAAAGGCAATTTTCCAGTCTTCCTGCCTTAGCCATTTTCCCCAGCTTCCTCCAAGGTAAGTAACCACCTAAGGACCTGCTATTCCAGCCCTGTAGTAGAATAAGCCCTCTTGGGGTAAGGAGCTAAGATTTTATCCCTTTTCTTTCTCCCTAGCAACAACCCTGGCATTTGATTACATCAGAAATATGAGGCACCACATGGCCTTGACCAAGCGTGTATCCTCAGGTGGATCTTCTTGACAGCCAAGGCCCAGATGTAGGCCAGGAAAGTGGGTGTGGTGAGGGCCAAGAAGCTTCTTTATGGGGGTGGGATATTGAGTGTCAGACCCAGGGATACTCAGCCACCAAGCTACATCCCCAGATGATTTTAATTTCAGACATGGCCTTGCTAAATTACCCAGGTAGGACTTTCCACTTGTATGTTTGGGAGGAGTCTGTGCTTTTCAGAGGCTTCCTGGAATTCAGACTTGCCTGTGTCCCTTCAGAGTATTCTAAGGGCACAGAGAGGTTTATTCCCTCAGAGATCACTATACTACTTACTCTACCCCTGGCCACTGACTGTTCTATTAAGTTCTACGCTGAGAAAAAGTTAAGTCATCCCCATTATGTTTGTGGTATCCTAGAAGTAGCCAGAATTTTGCTGTGATCCCTGAGACACTTCTTCCTCTCCATTTACCCAAGTTGCCATCATTACATCCAGCAGGGGGCAGGTGCTTGTCAACATTGTTCACTCCCAGTAACCTGTAACTGGCAATGACAGCTTATCATCTAAGTGTGCTATCACTTTCAGCTTTGGATTCCTCCTTTATGTTAATGTTGCAAAACAGCTTCACTTGCTTGATGATAAATATTACTTCTAGTGCTCTATGCAGAGGCATTTGCTGTGCTTCAGTAGCACACAAACTCAAGACACTTGGCACCTGCCTTCTTTTCTGATTAGGTTCATCCCTGGGTGTGGGTTAAGGAGTTGGGAACCTGTGACTTTCATCCTCATCTATGATGCTAGCTCCCTGGTAGCCTGTCACTCATCACTCATTGTTTTGCACCATGTATCAGAGCTCTAATCACCCATCCCTCTTACCTGCCACCAAAGACAATATATACCTCCCTGGCCTGGGACTCTGGACTTTTCACAGGCAAGAATTTTATCTTCTTTATGCATTCAGCTTGAGGAACAACTTTCCTCAAGTCCAGCAGGAGAGGGAGACCAATTTTTATCAGCCCTGTGCATATTCTTGAGAATCCTCACTCCTACATTTCCAGCAGTCATCTAGTTCCAGCTTGCGTTCTAGGCTTAGGCATAACCTGTGTCCTGCCCTTCTGAAACATGTTTGTTTGTTTGTTTGTTTGTTTGTTTAACTTTCTAGTTTCCATGTTTCACTTCTTGCTCTTCTTTGGGGGATGACCTTCAGCAAGGCAGAACACACCTTCTTGTAAGTCTAGTTCCTGAGTATGTGCAAACCAAAGGAACCTGGTAAAAGCAGAGCCACCCATATCTGGGTGGCTCCGACCTGCACCTGTCTTGTCACTGCTTTCTTTTCTTTCTGTTTATACATCAGACACCAGCAGCTTTCTTTTCTTATGCCATTTGTCCAGATTTTTTATCTGACATATCTCTTGCCCCTCTGTGTCTTCTGTTGCCTGAGTGTTAGATAGTTTTATAAGAGCTCCCCTGGCACTTTATGTAGCTTCACCTTTTTCTCTTTCTAAAATAAATGTCATTTTGCTTAGCCTAAAATAATGTGTGCCCTGTAATTTTCCTTTAATTAGAAAATAGTATGAGGGAAAAAGTGAAGTAGAATAAATGGCCTTCTCACCTGTCCTATGTCCTTGCTCCTGAACATGACCTGTGGAGCCAACAGCATTAGTATTGCCCAGGACTGCGTTGGAAATGCAGAGCTTCAGCTGCTCACCACAGACCCACTGAGTCACAGTTTGAATCTTAACAGACCCAGGGATTTGGTTAGTGCAGAATTACATATGTTTTATAGTTTGAAAAGTCTATTATTATCCAACTTTTCTGTTGTGTGTGTGTGTGTGTGTCTTTTTAAAGAAGTTGGATTTCACAGTATACTACTATTTTGCAATCTGTTTGTAAACCTAGTAAACTGCAGAATGTTTTCATTTCCATAATTGCATAAAATCACTTTTGATAGTTCTGTAATGTCCTGTGCTGTAATTTATGTAACTATTCCCCTCTAATTACCTTTTACAAATCCTTTTTATATGCCCCTCCTTGAAGCCATGTGTCTGTTTTATGTTTATTGTCACTTTAAAGAACCCACATAATTTTCCCAGATTATTTTTTTTCTAGCCACAGACATTTTTTGTGCACTCTTCTTTCCTACTTCTGGGGCCATCCTTGCCTTCCAAAGACTCTAGATTTCTTCAGTGGAGACACCATCCCCACCAGCCTTTCAGCATGGCCAGCAAAGATGTAGGGCCAGTTTTCCCCATTTAATGATCCCAGTCTAGAGAAACAAGAAAATTCCACTTAGAGCTATTGCACTTTCTCAACCTGACCCACAGTTGGGTGGCAGATGTATAAAGTAGCTTTTAATTATGTTTGATCTGTCAGTGCATGAGGCTATAAAAAATTCAGATCAGCAGAAATGCTGTGTGTTGGCAGGAGTCAGTTTGAACAAACATCCTGGAGAATAGCATAAAGTGCCTTGGAGGAAGGAGAGACCATTAATTACCCAGAATCCCAGTGCCGGCTGAAAATGATCATCTCCCTCAGTTGTAGCTGACCACTCGTTGTGTCAGAAAGGAGGGGAAGTATGGCTCCTGAGGGACAGGTACTTCTGGGCCTGCTCTTCCCCCTAGGAAGAATTGATTGATGAGATGGAAAGGCCAAAACTTCAGGAAAAGTGACAGGATCACATGGAGCTTTTATCATGGGGCCAGTGAGTGCTGGGTGTATCCACACAGCCTGTAGATTTCAAATGGCAAACTTCAGAAAGTACCAAAAAAAGAAAAGGTATAAACGGAGATAGACAGTGCCCAGTGTGTTGATGCATGACTGTAAATGCAACACTCCAGAGGCTGATGCAGGAGGTTAACCCTTGAGTTTAAGGCTAGCCTGAGCTATACAGGGAGACCTGTCTTAAAAAAAAAAAAAAAATAAGTGAGAGAGTGAGAGATTTACTTCCCAGGTTCAATCTCTGGAACTACATGCTGTGCAAACCCCAGAACCCTGGGCACGCCATGCCAACTCCAAGCCAGGCACGGTGGTGCATGCCTGTAATCCCAAGGCTGGGGAGGATGAGACAGAAGGATCATTGTAAGTCTGACCTGCATAGTAAGACCCTGTATCAAATGCATAAATAATTTTTTTTTAAAAATTTAAGTAAATGTATAATAAGCAAAGTTAACCATACTAATGAGCTCATGAGAGAAAAAATGAAAAGAACAAAATAAAAGCAAAAGTAAAATATGACTACCTAGAAGGGCTGTCATATAGTTTTAAAAGAAAGCATATTGGTTGGCTAAGATTCTTCTGGCATCAATAAGCCTACCTAGTTTAAGCAACAAAGAGAGTTCATTTTTTTGGAGGGATCCTGAACTCTATGATGGAATGTTAATATCAGAAATGGTAGGAATCTGGGAACTGTGGGAAGAGCAGTGGCTAAAAGCCAGGACCTTCTTTTCAGGGGCGTCATAGTGTGATTTCATCTTCCTATCCACCCTCTAGCCTTCGCTTTGTGCCTGGCCATCTGTCCTTCCCACACAACTTGATGAAAAGTAAGAGTTGCCAAACAGCTCTTGAATGTCTCTTGTTTAGCTCTTTTTAAAGAAAGGGTTCCCCTACTTGGGATTCCTGGGAAGGAACTGGTTGATCCAGTTAGGGTGTGTGTTTGTTCCCAGACTAATCAGCTGTGGGTAGGGACACTGTTACATGTACAAGCACGACCATCCTCCAGAGGATAAAGATGATTCCCAGAAGCAGGTTGGCTAAGCAGTCAGTTCAGTAGATTCCATCCAAACAGAAGCAAAGACAAAGTCTACCGAAAAGGCTGAGGTTCGGGGTAGGTTGGTCTGATGGAAAATAGTAGCCATGATTAATAGTGTCAAGCTGCGAAGATGAAAAGGTCCTGGGTTGAGAACCACTGAACTGTCAACAAATGTCACAGAGGTAGTAGGACTGAGAATCCCAAGTTCTTCATTCTGAACTATCTTTTCAGAACAGACAGGACAGAACAGACAAGTTTAAAATGATTACTGGGGTCTGGCGGGATGGCTCAGTGGTCTAAAGTGCCTGCTTGGGGAAGCTTGGGCAGCTTCAGGGACCGCGGTTCGATCCCCGGCACCACATGCTGCGCCAGCCCTGCCCTCGGGGCGGGCTGAGCCGGCCATGAAAATGAGTGAATAAGCAAACAAGGGTTCTGAAACAAGAAAAAAATAATAATAAATAAAATAAAATAAAAATTAAAAGAATAAATAAATAAAAAATTGAAAAAAAATAAAATGATTACTGCTTTGGCGGCCCCACTTTAAATATTCAGAGCACCTGTGAAGCTACTGCTCCTTATACTCAGCATTGATTCCCATGTACTTTTATAGTATAACAAACCTGAAGTCAATACTTACGTTGAGAAGATCCGTGGGTGATGCTGCCCATGCACGTACTGAAGATTTCTAGTGATGTGGCTGCCACAAAATAGCAGGTTTCTCCTTTAAAATACCTGTGTGCATATTCATACACAGTGCCAAAATGAGAGATATGCACCTATGCACAGACCTCTGTGTGTGTGTGTGTGTGTGTGTGTGTAACTAAGTAAAATGTGGGAAATACAGAAAAGTATAACGAATGCAGTAAAAGTTAGCCATTCTTACCCAAAGTGCGAATTCCCGTGAACATTCCAATGAGTCCTCTCCCAGTCTTCTATTCTGGGAAGGCCCTGGCTTTCATCCCAGGAGTCTTCTCTCCATGTGTCAGTACACCCTTGAGTAAGTCTGAGTCCCCAACATCATCATCTTGTAGAAACTTGCTGGAAAGCAACCTCTGAGTCCTTACCCAGACCTATTAAATCAGACCTCCAAGGGTGTGAATCCTGTAATTGGTGTTAGCAAGACATTTGGTTGATTCAGATGGGAAATTTGAAAAGCATAGACTACACTAGTGCAACTGCAGGTGTGGTTTGTGATGTGAGCTGTTACCGCATCTTCCAAAAGGAGAAAAGGTAATCCATGACAGTTTGTACTGTAAATAAGAGGAAAAAATGGAACTTTATTTTCTTTATGTAAAAAGATACCCAAAGCACAAACAAACACTGGTGGTGCTTGACCACAGGCAGTTTGGGGAGCAGTAGTTTCTGCAGTGTATCTTTTTAGATAAAAGTGCTTGTTGCAAAGAGGAATCTGGTAAGCTGCAGCAACTTGCCAGAGTCATTTTTAAAATAGATGTTTGCTTGTTTTGCTAGAAGTGAGGAGAGAAAGTAGAGCTTGATTTTGACCTTTATCTAGGAATAGAAGGTGCCGCTGAGAATCTTTATAAGCAAGGAAATGGCATGATCAAATTTGGCTTTAGTGCCGAGTAGGTAAGACCAAGTGCAGGAACTTGAGTCAGCAGGCAGTTGCCGTTGTCCAGATAAGAGATAACAGTATTGGGTGGGAGTGGATATGTTCAAGTAGTTTGTCTTTTTTCTGCACTTTTGTTGAATCTTCTGAATACATATGCCAGGAGCAGAGAGATGATTTATTCCATAGTTTGGTGTTGTTCCCTCTATATACATAGCAATACTAGTGGTTTTTCACAGTCCTACAGCTTCTGTGCTATAAGCTAGGTAAAAGGTTATATAGCCTGCATTTGCCCATATTCTGCTCACAGTCTGCTCCCTGCCAACCCACACTCGGTCACTGGAAGCTTTGGGAGAAGTGGACTTGGCCACTGAGGGTAAAACGTGAGCTCTGTTCTTACCCTTGGACAATACTTGGTGCCTAGAGAGCAGGTCTAGTCTCACGTACTGTAGAAAATCTGGCTAGCAGCCCTTTGTCCTAGATCTTCTGAGTTAGGAACATCATTTTAATTGTGTTTCCACATCCGAACACCGTTCTGGATATTTAGTAGAGTTTATTGAAAGCAATTTTGCCAGAATAGGTATAAAATCCAGTTACTTAAAATCTTCTAGTATTAAGCCGGGCATGGTGGCTCACGCCTGTAATCCCAGCACTCGGGAGGCTGAGGCAGGAGTATTGGTGCGAGTTCGAGACCAGCCTGGGCTACAAAAGTGAGCTCCAGGTCAGCCTCAACTGCATAGCGAGACCCTGTCTCAAAGAAAAAAAGAAA
>PVJA010009941.1:27352-59099 GCA_004027025.1 Myocastor coypus
GGGGGGGCGGTGAGGGAGTACTGAAAACTGACCTCAGGACTTTGTGCTTGCCAGGCAGACACTTGTGTTGCTGAGCAATATCCCTGGTCCCAGGAATCTGCTTTAGAGTTGCCACTTTCTTATTTTATAAGATCCAGCATTTTTGTATATGCACTCTGTCTCTCACTCTCTCACTCTCGCTTTTCTTTAGTGATCTGCCCATTTACAGCCTCCCAAGAGCTGGGATTACAGGCACATGCCACCATATCCAGTCTCAGTTGCCCTCTCACGGTGCCCCAGGGGCAGGCCTTGCTCTGCAGGCCAGGGGATTGAACCCTTGGTCCTTGCACCTGCTTGCAGGCACTTTAATCTGCTGAGCTATTTAGCTGGCCCTCTGCTGTCATTATTAAGTCAAAAATTAAGCAACAGTTAATACCAAAGAGTAAGAAGTGGCCAAGGAAAGACTGTGTTTTCTGTTACTTTCTTTTTTTAAGATCCAATACCTTAAAGCATAATTTGCACATGATAAAAAATCTTTAGTTGGGGGAAAATTATAAGGACAAAATTTTATATTCCAGAATTGCTGTTAAAATAAAACATTAAGTTTTGAAAAATTCATTAGTTGGGCTGGGGAGATAGCTCAACAAAATAAACACTTGCCTGGCAAGCACAAGGTCCTGAGTTCAATCCCCAGTACTACCACAAAAAAAGAAAAACTACTATGTGGACCACCCACTCAGGACCCCCCACCCCCGTTCCTCTCTTGGACAGGAGCTTTCTTCCCCTCAATAAATGTGTTCTGCTCATAAATTTTTAAAAAAATTATTAGTCACTTTTATTTTTCTCCTTTTACCGTGGATTGGCAAAAATGTCTGCAAGGGCTGGAATGCAGGTTGAACCAGGGGTCACTGTGGGGAAACACTTCTCAGTATAGAGAGAATGCAATGAAAGCTGGTGAGTCCCTTATCAAAGACCAGAGGGTGGTTACAGTGATCCAGAGGGGACAGTGTCCTCAACTATGCATTCATCAGTTCCTACCAACCCTCACTCTTGTTTGCATAATTTCTTTAGCCTATCAGCTTATCACTGTGGTCATTGCGGCAGCAGGAGGTGGGCTTCTCCTTATCCTGGGCATTGCTCTGATTGTCACTTGTTGCAGGTAAGTGATGAGATTTTAAATTTTTAAGTCATGTATGTATGTATGTATGTATATTTGGTACAGGGTCTTGCTACACAGCTCAGTCTCATAGTAATCCTGCTATTTCAGCCTCCCCAGGGCCAGGATTACTGGCATATACCACCATACCCAGTTTTGGTGGCCACCTTGGCCCAGCGCCAACATGGCATGCATACCAGCAATCAAACCCAGGTCCTTACATTTGCCAGACAGTTTCGTAGAGCACTGAGCTATCTCCCTAGCTCCAGTAATGAGAGTTTAAATATTAATTATACGTCTTGGCCTGTATTATACAAGGGTTAGTTTCTACTCATCTGGCGAGTACTTGGGCTGGGTGGGGTGGTACACACCTGTGATTCCAGCACTCAGGAGGCTGAGCAGGAAGATCACTAAGAGTTTAAGGTGGGCCCGGGCTGCATAATGAACTCAAGGCCTTCATGGACTACATAGTGAGACACTGTCCCAACAAACAACAAAAGTTTACTTGAGGCGAGGATGTTGAAAAATTGAAACACTTACACACAGCTAGTGGGGACATAAAATAGTGATACCACTTTGAAAAAATCAGATAGTTAAATGTTGCCCTTCCATCCTAAGTATCCCAAGATAAATGAAAACATATACTGTATACACAAAAACTTATATATGGGGCCCGGCAGGATGGCTCAGTGGTCTAAAGCACCTGCTTAGGAAAGCTTAGGCAGCTGCAGGGACCGCGGTTCGATCCCCGGCACCACATGCTGCGCCAGTCCTGCCCTCGGGGCAGGCTGAGCCGACCATAAAAATAAATAAATAAAACAAACAAAAGTTCTGAAACAAGAAAAATAAAATAAAATTCTTTTTAAAAAAAAAAACTTATATATGGATATTCATAGCACCATTATTCTTAATAGTCAAAAGCTTGACAAAATCGTCATTGTCTGTCAACTTGTTGAATGGATAAACAAAAAGCGTGAGGATCAGTGCAGATGGTTTCCAGCCCCGGTGCCTGCTCCACGTTTGCCTGTCGTTGGGCCGCAGCCCTCAGACCACTTCATGGAAGGGAAGACCATGCCTCCTTCTGACAGACATGGCCAGTGTTCTCTGTAACAGAACCAGACTGGTTTCTTATCTCCCAGGATTCTACTCTTTAGTTAGAAGAGTTGTCAATCCAAGGGCCTTTTCAACAGCAGGGTCTACAGGTTATGATGAATCTCACGTGGCCCCTACATCCCCAGATATATGCTCTCGAACAGTGTGGCCAGATGAACCCATGGGACCTTTTGGACTTCAAGATCAGAATTTCCGGCTTCCTGGGAATATAGGCTTTGATTGTCACCTCAATGGGACTGCTGTACAAAGCAAAAGCCAGGGTCATAGAACTTTGCCTGATGTTCTAACAGAGCCTTTATCAACTGAAAGACATCAGTTTGTGATGGCACAATATGTAAATGAATTTCAGAGTAATAATGCGCCTGTAGAACAAGAATTTAACAGTGCAGAAACTTATTTTGATAGTGTCAGAGTTGAGTGTATAATCCACACATGTCCAGAATTGCTTCGAAGAGACTTTGAATCACTATTTCCCAAAGTGGCTAATAGCAACCTAACGATTCTGACTGTAACTCAGAAAACTAAGAATGATATGACTGAGTGGAGTGAAGAGGCAGAAGTTGAAGGAGAAATGCTCTTAGACAAGTTCATTAATGGTGCTAAGGAAATTTACTATCTCTTCAAGCAGAAGGCTACTGGGCTGGCTTCATTGGCCCATCTTCTGGTGTGGCTTTTTTTGGATCATATACAAACAACACTCCTTTTGAAACAGATGATAGCTACGGACACTTAGGATTCTCTGTTGATGATCTTGGCTTCTGTAAAGTAATCCACCATAATCTCTGGGGTACCCATGTGTTTGTAGGAAGTATCTTCACTAATACAACACCAGACAGCCATATCATGAAGAAATTAAGTGAAAACTAACACTAGTGGCATTTTATTTGCTCTATTTGTATTATAAATGGATTGATTAATACGAAATTATCCCTTTCGGCCAGAACCGCCATCTTCCAGTAATTTGTCAAAATGACTAACACAAAGTGCAAGAGGAGGGGAACCCGTTATATGTTCTCCAGGCCCTTTAGAAAACATGGGGTGGTTCCTTTGGCCACATACATGTGAATCTACAAAAAGGGCGACATTGTAGACATCAAGGGAATGGGTACTGTGCACAAAGGAATGCCTCACAAATGTTACCATGGCAAAACAGGAAGAGTCTGCAGTGTTACCCAGCACGCTGTTGGCACTGTTGTAAACAAGCAAGTTAAGGGCAAGATACTTGCCAAGAGGATTAATGTACGTATTGAGCATATTAAACATTCAAAAAGTCGTGATAGCTTCCTGAAATGTGTCAAGGAAAATGATCAGAAAAAGAAAGAAGCCAAAGAGAAAGGTACTTGGGTTCAACTGAAGCGCCAGTCTGCCCCTCCCAGAGAAGTGCACTTTGTGAGGACCAATGGGAAGGAACCTGAGTTGTTGGAACCTATTCCCTATGAACTCATGGCATAAATTGGGATGTAGTTCTGCCATTCACCACCTAATTGACAGCTTAAGTGTTCTAGATCCTGTATAAAAATAAAATTGCCCTGTGTTGTAAGGGTGATGTTCTTAGTTGAAGAGGTATGTGGTGCCTTCTTACCTCAAACATATCTCAGCAGATTTTCACTGTAGTGAGTAGTTTTGTCTGGTCTTTACTCTTAAGTGTTTTCTTGCTGGAAAGTATTGCTGAGGTATAGTGCAGGTGTATACTCAAATATTTATAAAATATTTATATTGGCTTGAAGATCTTGTAAGTCACCATTGGGAAAAGATGTATCCAAATAAATGGGAGTCACTTAAGAAACAAATGTAAGTCCATTTCAGTTAAATAAATTGTTTAAAGTACCAAAAAAAAAAAAAAAAAAAAAAGAAATTAGCAAAAGACTTCACTTTTGAAAATACACTTATTTTGAATATCTATTTCAATTTATATGGATTTACAACATTGATGAGTGATTGGGATTTTAAAATCACAAATGTTAATTCATATTGTTATTGAATAACATGTTACATATACCACATTTTACACAATATGGAAATTAACATCTAACCAGTATGCTATCTATTAATGTGAATTATCCTCTTTATTGGAAACCTTAGTTTAAATTTATTTCCCAAAAATAAAGCATACATTGGGTTATAAAAAAAAAAAACACAAAAAATGTGATATAGCTACATAGTGGAATATTATTCAGTGATAAAAAGGAATAAAGAACTAACACAGAGATGAACCTGGAAAATATTACACTAAGTGGAATAAGCCAGTCATAGAAGACCACTGAGTATGATTCCATTTACCTGAGCCTCCTAAAATAGGCAACTCTAAAAGTGACAGAAAGTAGATTATAGCTACATTGGGGCCCGGCAGGATGGCTCAGTGGTCTAAAGCACCTGCTTAGGAAAGCTTGGGCAGCAACAGGGACCGCGGTTTGATCCCCGGCACCACATGTGGCCCCAGCCCTGGCCGCAGGGCAGGCTGAGCTGGCCATAAACATAAATAAACAAACAAAAGTTCTGAAACAAGAAAAAAAATAAAATAAAAAAATAAAGAATTCTTAAAAAAATAAAAATCAAAATAAAGGGGAGAATCCAAGTTTGCAACTAGCATAGGAAACTTAGCAAGATCTCTACCTCAGAATGACAAAAGTCTGGAGTCAGAGCCCAGTGACAGGAGCCCTTGGGTTCAGTTCCTGGTACTGAAAAAAAAAAAAAGATTATAGCTACATGGGGGGAGGTTGGGGGAGGGGAAGGGTGGAGACACAGGGAAGAGATTGTAAGGGGTATGAGGGTTCTTTTGGGGGATGGTGAAATTATTCTAAAGCCGACTGTGTTTCATTGACACATCTGTGAATATGCTAAAGCAATTGAAATGAGTAGATTGAACGGTATGTAGGTTGTATAGAAAGAGAGAAAGGTGAAAAAGCTTTCCTGTAATGTAGCAGTGGAGAAGTTAGAGCAGCCGTGTGGGGATGCCAGTAACCAAGGTCAGTGGGACTGATTCCCACTGGGGAGTTGATTCTCTTCCTCCGTGGCTAACTCTTCAGTAAAGAAAAATTATGACCACTGATCCAGATAATAAGTGGCTAGAATTATCTGGACATAACAGGGGGAACCTGCCAAAATAGTGCACTATCTTTTCTGTCCTTAATGTGAAGACATTCTAAGATATCTTCCATCTCCATTAAGGCCACAGAGAACAATTAGCCATAACTGCCACTAAGGAATACAGGCCTATGGTACAACCATTGCCTGTCATTTAGCAAATTGCCATCAAAGATAAACCATATGAAAGAGCCAGGTAAATAGCTAAGCAGACTAAAGCACCTGCTTCATCAGGTGCTAGGACCTGGGTTCAATCCCTGGCATGCCATGCCGGCCCCACCACCAGGGTGCACTGAGACAACGATTGAGATTGGGCATGGTGGTGCACACCTATAATCGCTGTGTGTGGGAGGCTGAAAACAGGAGGATCACTACAAGTCTGACTTGCATAGTAAGATCTTGTAGACCCTGTACTAAATACATTTTTTAAAAATAAATAAATAAAAATTTAAAAAAAGATGAACCATATGAGTTGAAATAAACTCCTAGATATGATACTAGAGTTACCAGAGAGGGGCAAGGCTGAGAGCTCTCGGGGTCTAAGCCTTATGCTGGCAGTGTGTTCTGCATGTACCATGTGGACTAGTCATTTGGGAAGGAGCCTATGACCTTCAATTACTGAGAAGGGAAGGGAGTTATGAACAAGGAAGTCACTGTTTTTGAGCCTAGAAACCCCACCCACCACAGAAGTGTGACAAGTCCATTCTGTTCTGAACTTTCCCAGAAGGCCAACACCTAAGGCACGTACTCTATTTGGTTTTATGACCCTGTAACATTCTGTGCCTACCCTAGAAAATTTACTTATAGGTAAGAAGGGAGATAGAAGAAACTTCAGACGATCTTACCCCAAGCAAATATAATGTACAATTTCTGATACTGGGCTCAGTGGATAGATGAAGAACACATAACTCAATGGTTTCTAAATGGTGAATCTCACAACATAAGATGAAAATATTGATGGTTGACAAATAGGAACTTTTTCATCCATAGACCATCCTATTTTATGATATATAAAATAGCTTCATATAGCAGAAAAAAACCTGGCTGGGAGATAGGAGGCCTGACTTCTACTCCAAGATTTGCAGGGAACAAACGGTGACCCAGGTCTCTTTGATGAGTCAGAATTGCTCTGCCTCAAGAGCTCCTGATTCATGCAAACTTGGGGGATCCTAGACTTTCCTCACATAAAATCTGAAGTTCAGTCTGGTTGGGAGCCATTGAGCCCCTTCTGATCCCTACACCATGTACACTTGTGACTCAGTTCTGTTTCCTTGTCTACGCCCAGGACAAAGTGACCTCTGTACTTGAGATAAGTCTAACAGCTCCACTGCAGCTGTCTCTGACCTTCCTGCTCCTTATAACCTTGCTCTTCAGTGTTGGTAGACTTTTTGTACCTAAGTACATTTTTACTTTTTTTTGGTAAATGTCGAAAGAACCATAATAGCATTCCTCAGTAGACAGCTAACAGAATACTGTAATGATAGCTCTCACTCATAAAATAGCTGTTAGTGTTTTCACAGATACCATTTCTTTACTGAAATTATTCATGGATTTTTAATGTCTTTTGCTCTGCAGAAAGAACAAAAATGACATAAGCAAACTCATCTTTAAAAGTGGAGATTTCCAAATGTCCCCATATGCTGAGTACCCCAAGAACCCTCGCTCCCAGGAGTGGGGCCGAGAAGCTATTGAAATGCATGAGAATGGAAGCACCAAAAACCTCCTGCAGATGACAGATGTGTACTACTCGGTGTGTATGGGGCAGGGCAGTCTTTGAGAAGTAAACATGGCAGGTGGTTAAGGGTCCAGGAGGGCCATGGCACAGCCTCTTATTTACATACCCTAACATTCTATTTCCTTATGACATATTTGCATAATATTTATCAGTCTTGGTACTGAAATAGGAAAAGTATTTCCATGTTAGCACATTATTCTTCTAGGGTGGCTGTAATAATACACATGAGCTTGCTTTTGAGTTACTACAATGAAATCTGAGAGTAAAAACAAAGTTTAGTGGTATTTACCCTGATCCTTTCATTTTTTAGCCCTCCTCTACCCTCCTTTACTTTGCCTTCTGTGATTAGGTGTTAAAACAGGGAATTGGGAACAGTGAGCAAGTCTTTAGCAACTTGTCCTGTCCAGCTCTAGACTGCATGATGTGGGAAGGCAGGAGAATACTTTGAGCCTCCGCATCTCCTGTCCACATTGAATTTAAGCCAGGTTTTGTCCCTCCTCACTGTTCTAATCATAAAACAAACACAGGCAGGAATATCTGAACCAAAAAATAAACAGATGTCAGATGACTGCTCTGTGATAGCAGTGACTGTGAAACCCTGCCCTAGGAGCTTAGGGCTCTCCCTAGCCCTGTGACAGAGACCATGATCCTCTGGTTGCTATGGGAATTAACTGTGAGGATCAGACTTGCAGTGGGAAGGGCAGGTTTGTTCACACTAACAAAGAGCTGTTTACTTCAGTGGGTTCTTTGAAGTATTTGAACCTAGAGAAAGAACAAGAAGAAATAAAAAGAAAACTAAATATAAGTTCAAAGTTAACTGTAGTTAAAATGTTTCCATTGGTATTTCTGCAGAGGGCTTTTCTTTTTGTCAGGAAAAGCCCTTTTTCTCCTTCACAAAGCTGTGCTATGCTGCTGCTTTCCCCAAACTTGTGTGCTCACCACAGCCTGTGGGGGGACCCCAGCCCCAGACCTGTGGTATGGTAGGACCCTGTTTCACTGCATTTTCCATGGCATTCACTAGAATTGCCTTAGACAGAATTAGTGAAGAAAGAACCCCAATCAACCCTTCTGTCTTTAACATAGCAGGCTGAGTAGTCTGAGGAAGCTGAGCCTGAGCCAGTGGTGTGAAGTTCACCCAAGTTCTAGGCTGTTGCTCAGCATGGGCTCAGTGGTCGTCCCCATGACTCCCAGGCTGGGCTTTCACCACAGGATTCACCTTTATCAAGTGTCTCATTTCTGCCAAGAAAGCCTTTCACCCCGATGTTACTAGGTGAGGTCCTCCAAAGAGCCTTCATTTCCAGGGAGCTGCTTTGGCAGACCATACAGGTTGTTCGTGACCTGTGAAACTGGTGCGAGAATCACCGTGGCCTTCTGCAGCTTGTGGCCCTTGCTCTACCTGTTACAAAGCGGCCACTGGACCTTGTGAAGCTCATGTTGGTGGTGTCTGCTGCTCATCTTTTGCTAAGTGTCAGGAAGGTTTTAAAGCCAGTTATGCTCCACAGAGAAAGGTACTTTTTACAATTTTTAAATTTTTAAAATAGTGATCAGGGTGCTGGTGAGGTAGCTCTGTGGTCTAAAGCATCTGTTTAGATAAGCTTAGGCAGGCCCAGGAGATTGTGGTTCAATTCCTGGTACTACAGGCCATTCCAGCCCTGCTCTTAGAGTGGGCTGAACTGACCAAAAAAGATAATGATCAGTTGAACTACATCATGTAAGGATAAACACAAGTGGGGTCTTTTATTTGTTTGGTTTTTTTTTTTTTTCCTCTGTGGTCTAAAATCATTGGAATGCCCTTGATTAATATTTTCCAATTCCCTTTCAAAACAGCAACAGGTATACTCCAGGTCCTGTAGAAACAGACCAGCAAGGGTCCTAACTTTAAGGTCAGAACTTGTTCTGGCCTCATGTAACTGCATCCATCCTAAGTCTATTCACATGCAGAATTTCTGTTTATATCTTAACTTTAAACACCAGAATAATCAGCTGGCTTTTCTCTTTGGCAACAGCCCACAAATGTAAGGAATCCTGAACTTGAACGAAATGGACTGTACCCAGCCTACACTGGATTACCTGGCTCGCGGCATTCTTGCATCTTCCCCGGACAGTACAACCCATCTTTCATCAGTGATGAGAGCAGAAGAAGAGACTACTTCTGAGAGCGGGCAAGAAAGAGCCCACTGCTCTGAACCAGGTCCTCGGCACCTCTGCAGCTCAGAGGACTGTGCCAGCGCAAGCACCGGGCACTGGCTGCTCTGGACCTGGTTAGAGCCACAGTCAGATGGCAAAAGAAAGACAAGTGTGAAGGCCATGGCCACAGTGGAAGGGGCCAGATGGATGTGGACATGCAGGCTACTCATTTGGCACCTTTGTTGTTACTGTGAATGTGGATATGGGCCAGTACTGAGTCTCTGAGTGACTACAGCGTGGCACTGACTCTAGGGATGGCCGTCAGCCACAGCAAGCCACTAGAGTCATTGCAAGGACCCAGGGTTCCCTTAGTTTGCACTTTAGTCAACTGGGCATGCAGGTTCCCTTTTGGATTTGTGTCAGAACTGTCCCCGAGGCACTTCTACAGAATGCAGTTGGTGATGAGCGTGTGGCCAGATGCTGGCTTTTGTTCTCCTGCCCAGCACCCAGTGCTGAGCCACAGTGGGGGATGGACATACCACTATGTTTTGAAGATGCTGCAGTCAAGCATAGACTGTTTTAATGCTTCTAGGTTGCCTTATGCTACAGTCTCCAAGCCAACCCCCAAGATGAGGAATTGACGTTTTTGAGGCACAGCAGCCAACTCCCCCTTGTTTTTTAAGTCAAGATGACATTTATTTATAATGATTTTTTCCTTGTATAGTTAAATCTCACTTTTTTTGAGCAACTGGATCAGGGCAAAACAACTTAATTATTTGATTTTAGAGGCACCCAGGTACCCTAGAGTGAGGCCAGTTAGGCAGAATTGGGAGCTGGACTGACAGCAGTGGGACACTTGTTGTCTGTAAGAGCAGCACCAGAGACCTGGGACTTTGACTACTGTCATGGAAACCAGAGGCTGTGATGGATAGGAAAAAGGAAAGCTGTGTCAGCCTGGGCCTGCGTTTGGTGTTTCCTCACTAGAGGGAAAGCCTGCTGTGGTGGCACAGGTGCACGAGGCTTGAAGAGTGGGTCAGATGGGCATGTTAGATTTCTTGCATCAGCAGTGCTGTGGGAAGCTATAGGGAACTCTTGAGGGAGAAATAGAGCTAAGACAAAGCCATAGGTAAGTGTGCTTACTGGCTAATCTTTGTATCCAGAGTCTCATCCACAAAATCAGTGTGAAATTTCAACCGAAATTATTTTTATTCAATGAAAAAATAACTCATTTTCTCTAACGCAGCTCATGGTACCTGTTTGGGACTGCCCGCTGCCCCTGGAACACAGCTAGGCTTCAGGACCGTGGTGGAAGACCAACGACTGGCCAGCTAGGGGTCTAAGCACTTGTGTGCAGGAAGGAAATGCCAACGCTGTACTTACTGTACCAGTGCCGTGGGTCCTGTGAGAGGTTTGTCCAGCACTCCATGTCTTCTAACTTGTCCCTGTGGAAATACACTTACTTATCTTCTTGTGGAACATCCTGGTGTGGGATGAAGTAAAGAGAACACAAAAGTAAAAGAACTGTCCGCATCCTGGAGCTGGGGGTCCAGTGGTACACATTTCTTTCTGGAAATGGCGCAGCTGCTGGGAACAGTTCTGCCATAGGCATGGTGGCCTCTTCACAGCTCCCTACGATCTCTTCAAAACATGCAGTTGTCACCCTCACAGTGTTGTGTGGACTCCTGGGTCCCACAGCCTCTGTGACTTGCCATCACCTGGTACGACAGAGGCGCTAGGCAAGTGCAGTGCATATCAGTAATAGATTACACTCATTTGAGTACATACGGATTCTGTTACTGTCTGTGGTTGTTAAAATCTCCAAGCACTACCATTTTGAAGCCTTAGGTCTGGCCTTTCTCTGTGGGAACAAAGGGCCCCTTGTACCTTTTTGCCTTGCATCTAGCTGCAGGGCTTTGAGCTCCACACTCAGCTCATCTAAGCCAGTGGAGTTGGGTCCCTTATGGGACAGCCTCTTGCCTGTCCTTTTGTGCTGCCTCACCCAGCTATGGGAAGAGCTACCACAGCAGCCTCTCCCAGGCACACTTTGGCCTTTGGCAGACACCAAAGCTGGTCAGCCATCTCCTGTGTTAGGGCCAGAGGCTTAAGTCCTGTCTCAATAGCAGGCTTCAGAAAAATCCTAACATCTAAAAAGTGTCTTGTAAGTTCCAGAAATGCATGTTCATAGGCTTTGTCCAAATGGAGTGGATTAAGAAGTGTTTCTTGCCGGGCGTGGTGGCGCATGCCTGTAATCCCAGCACTCGGGAGGCTGAGGCAGGAGGATCGGTGTGAGTTCGAGACCAGCCTGGGCTACAAAAGTGAGCTCAAGGCCAGCCTTAACTGCATAGTGAGACCCTGTCTCAAAAAGACAAAAAAAAAAAAACAAAAAGAAGTGTTTCTTTTTTTCACTGTAAAGAAAGGAGGTATCAAGCAAGATGATGATGACTGTAGCTACACTTTAGGAGGGGACAGGGTGGGGAAGCATTCTGAGGTTTGAAGAAGGCATGAGAAGGGGGCATGAGTTAACCTGTTACTGCCTGTCCTGGGCAAGGAAGGGAGAGGCTGAGCTCATTACTGTTTGGGGTTTTATCTCTGGAAGGGCCTAAGTGGGCCAGAGGAAACAGCTGGCAAGCATTAGCAGCCCACAGACAGGCAAACAGGACATCCACCTGACACGCGGGAACACAGCTGAGGGCTGGGTGCTGTGTCAACCTCCATGCCTAGAATGTGTGATACGTGTGCACAGAAATGCCACAATCCTGCATTAGGCTCCCACAGCTGGGCAAAGGTGACATTTAGCACTCCAAGCTGCTTTTGTAGGGAACAGCCAGGCCAGATGGAACTTGTGTGTCTGAAGAATGCTGAAGCATGAGACCTGGACAGAGAGAGGTGGTCTCCTGGCTTCCATCCTGGGCTTGTGTAAGTTCCAAGTGATCTTATTTCCATCATCTTTTTCTGTTTATGCCATGAGCCATCCCAGGGTGCTCGGATCTGTTTCTTTAGAAAGATGTTCCTGCTATGACCAGGCTCCATGCAAGGCGCCAGGCTCAACACCACACTGGTTGGCCAAGCATGCTCATTTCTGGGACATAAACAACTCCAAGGTGGCTAAGTAATTGGCCTTATAAAGGCAGGATTTGAATCAGTGTTCAAGACTCATCCTATCCACTTCCCACTCACTCTCCCTGCCTCATTTCCTGACAGATACCTCGCCGTGCAGTATACTTCAGATCTCACCAAGGACGAGAATGAGCCTACAACTTAAATTATTTTTAAAGAATTTTAATGTATTAAGTAGTAACCAAACTAATGACCTGAAGTACACAACATATAGAATTCCCTTTTGAAAACACATGAAGATTGGTTTTTACATGTGTTTCCAGATACTTGTGGTCACTTTGAGGAAGTAGTGGCTGGCTTGTGCTCAGCAAGAAGCATGTCATATGTGGCTGGAGCTAGGGGAAATGCAGGGTGCTCCTCTGGGGGTGGGGTTCTGAAGAGCAGGGATGGAATCACGCACCTGTTTGGGGGCTGCCACCTCACTTGCATGCACGGTGAGGCTGTGCTGCACTCACGGGAGTATGCTTTAATGAGCCATCACCGGATCTGGGAACATCAGTAAGATGTCCTCCATGCTGACCTTCCTTCTTTGAGGGGAAAGTTAATTTCACAGCAGCTTGCTGAATGGATGAACCCATCAAACTGGCTGTTCCTATTTGAGGTTAGAACATAAAGGTGGCTTGCAGTATATGGGAGAGGTAGCTCAGGTGGGCCTGCATCTTAGGGATAGGTGCCAGTGCTACCCAGGGAAGTATCCTTGAAGGACAGTGTCCGCATGTACCAGTGTGACCTCTAACGATATGTTTTTGGTGCCTTCAAGTTGCTTTGCCACTGGTGGCACGCCTAGGTAGCCCAAAACTGCAAGCTGCCTGAAAAACAGTACTGTACTGTTGAGCTGCCCTTGGCTTTGCCTGACACACCCATAGCTAGGTGCTTGATTCATAGTTCTAAAATATATTTGGATTTTGAAATTAGAGCACTTCTTTGGAAAGAGGAAGAGTACAGAGTTCAGTATTTTATATTTTATTTAAAGCTGTTATTAATATAAGAGATGCTTTTCCTGACTGAAAGCTATTGTGGTAGTGGGAATGGACTGTGTCATTCTAAGGGTCTTATGTACATTTTAGAAACAGAATTATGGTTTTGCAGAGTGTGCGTTTGAGCATTTTTTTTTCTTTTCCAAATCCCCAAAGAAGAAAACTGGTTAAAGTAGCAGGCACATTACAGTATTAGATGCCAATTAATTTCTTAATCTAAAGTATCTCAATAGCATTATACCCCTTTTCTGATGTAAACTTTAGCTCACAGAAAAGCCCATGAAACCAAAAGGAACACTTAAGTCTGAAGAGAGGCAGATCCTAGACGGATCTGTCCCATGAGCTATTTTAAAGGAGTCCCTTGTTAGATACTAGGATCATAATTTTTATGATGTGTTTAATGTACATTAGTGGGGACCTCTTCAGTAGGAAGGATGGGATGGGGTAGAGGTGTGATGGAACCAGTGTGTCTGGGAACCTGGTCCAAAGGTTCCTAAACCTGTTCCAAAGGAAAGTGATTATTTCATTGTGAGTTGCTGTGAGTCTTGTTAATTGCTGGATGTATGGTTAAGTGTAACATGTAGTTGGAATGTGAACTTTCTGAATTTTCACATTGTCCTGAATTTCTGTATGTAAACCATAGCCTCTGATTGATTGTGTTAAATCCATTATGAGAATGTTATTTAAGGTTGTATTATAATTCCAGCCTCCACTAATTATTCAATACTGTAGCAGCAAAGTATTATTTGTAAGAATTTGGTTATTTTTATACTTATATATACTCTAAATCTGGCGTTCTAGTCAGTAAAATGATGCAATAAAATGAATATCGTTTTCATTGTGTGTTTTTCTCTTAATAACAAGTAAACCAAACAGGAGCCCAGCAAGTTGTTTTTCAGGGGCCTCACTTAATCCAAGTGTACCATGAACTCCTGCCTGGCAAATGTGGGGAGTCTCTTCAGTGCCCAAAAGTAAAGAAGGGCACTGCTGGCAGATGGGTGGGTGGGTGTATAGATGGACAGAGCAAGGGACAGACCTAAACAACAAAAGGTCTAATTCTAATATAACACCTGCTTTTGTTTCCTCCGTGAATTAGTGGGCATCAGTAACCAATTCAGATGCTCAGTGCCTTCTTGAATGACTCCCACTGCCTCTCTATGCCAGCTCCCTGTGTCTTGGAGGAGAAAGGAAAGCATGTCTGCTCAGCTAGAGAGCCCCTGTGGCACTTTAAATGGGACAGTGAGCCATGGACCCTACACTTACATTGCCCAAGCCTGGCTAGAACAAATGCACATGAATTAATTGCTTGGATGGGTTCCAATGATTAATACATTCTATGGGTCTTTTCTGTGCTTTATATTGGCACTAGAGGAAGCTGTCGGGCAGATGTGGGCATACAGGTGAGTTGGCAGATAAGACCAGGGCTGTGCCCATCCAACTTCCCTAACTGGCAGCGGTGAGCTGCCCAGGCTCTTTGGAACAGCTGTTCCTCCCAACCTTCCCAGCCTGTCTGCTAACAGTCTCTCCCTGAGAGGGAAACAGGAACAAGGGCTTATCGGGAACTGAAAAGTAATAAAGATAGTATTATATACTTCCCTAAGAGATGAATGGAGGCTTGGGGTTTTAAGTGTCACCCTTTTGAGATTTCCCACTATCTCTTTAGGGGCGAGCCATCCTTGCCCACCCACTAAGACTAAGACCACTAAAAATGACATTCTAGGGCGAGAACCTTTTCAGTATAAGACACTGGTGCCCTCTGAGTCTGGTAATCCTCTCCTCAGTAAAGGCCAAGGTTCTGGCTGCCTCATGGTCTTTTGCACCTCATGAACAACCAATCATGTTAGATCCCTGCTATGCTAACATTTTGTCTCTTTCTCTTCCTTAATTGCTGTTGTGGCCCCTAACACCTCACAGGAGAGTGGAGACTCACTATAGGCATCCCTGGTGAGTGCTGACCCTTATTCCTGCTCAGCAGACATTATAAACATCCCATCATTTCCACTTCTTCAATTATTTTATTTTTTAAGTTGTGTATATTTAAGGTATGCATATTTTGATATACATAGTAAAATGATTACTATTGTCAAGCAAATTGACATGATTCATCTCACTTTGGTACAGTGTGTAGTAGAAGCACTTAAAATTTCACTTAGTGACTATTTTCAGAATCCATTACAGTATTGTTTCCCATAGCGCTCACGCTGCACCCTTAGATCTACCTAGACTTATGTATCCTACACCATTGTTTGTTTCCTTTCACTCACTTTTCTCCATTGCTTTCCTCTCACTGTCCTGTTTTTGTTTTCATCCTCTGAAGGTTCCCACCTTGGACAACTGGTCCTCACTGTGGCTTTGTTGGGAGATCATGCAACATTTTCTGGCTGGGACTTGGTGGGAGTTTCTTAGTTCACTTGAGGATGCACCCTCAGAAGGAATGATGAGACCCCAGGCTCCCTGCCTTCCTCTTTGTGACAGGATTCCTCATTCACACAGGAGCCCTCTCACCATGTGACCCACCGAGAAGTGACACAGCCCAGGGGATCCTCCCCAGAGCTGAGCCAGTGCTGACACTGCACTTTTGAGCTCCAGCACTGTGAGCAACATAAACTGCCAGTGCCAGGCATTTCATGATAGCAGTGAATGTCTATGCACACTAGTACACACATACAAAGAGGTTGTGCAGTATTGGTCCTTCTGTGTCTGGCTTCTTGATTCCACATGACATCATGTCCCAAATTTGATGTTGTCTCAAAGGGTAGTATCACTTTTTCAAATGACAAATTTGATATATAATTATATCCATTGTCTTTGTAGGTACCACGGTTTCCTTACCCATTCCACTGTCTATAGACCCTTGGATTATTTCTGTGTTTTGGCTACATTGGGTGATGCTACTTCCGGGTGCTTTTTTTAACCTAATACTGGGAGGTCTTTCCACTGTCCTCAATAAACTGACCAGAGTGCTTATCCCTGGTGTGCCTCTGGCCCAGCTGAGCCTCTACTTCAGGATTTCATTTGCCAGCAAATAAAGATCTCAAAGGTATTTTTAGACACTTAGATTTAAAGGACTTCAGGAATGCACAGTGACCCATTTTCCAATTGCTTGGGAAGTAAAACAAGATCACATGATACAGAGCTCATCTGAGTCAGAGTCCTCCAGTATGCAGTGTGGGCCAGTCACAGTAGTCTTCGAGTCTCAGAATTGGGTCATGTCATGATGTCCTGAGTAGGAATATCAGGTCTCAAAGATAAAGAGGTTGGTGCTGGGAGCAAATACTCATGCTGACTTCCACTGACCTCATGAAAGCTCCCAGCACTGTCATTTGGGAACAGACTCTCTCCAGTAGTTTCCTGCTATTCTTCCCAAATTATGATATCTAGTCTTAAAGTCTGTCCTACTTTCTGAACCCCAGTGTGAGGAATTAGGAAAGTGGGAATATTATAATAGTTATTGCCTCACAGAGCTGTGAGGATTATGAGAGAAAATAAGAAAACACTTTGTAAACTATGAAGACACAACACACACTATTCTCTTTAACAGGTTCTCCTATCACCACAAGGATGGATGAAGAACTGATATGTCATTTCAATGAAAATTCACTATTCACTGCCCCTAAAGAGTTTAGACCTACTGTCAGTGTGTTCTTGCCCTTTGCCTTTCACTTCTCTAACATGTTCTCTATCATGGACTTGTAGTCTCAACTCTGGAGACAGGAATCAGTACTGTCCTTTGATTGGATTATGCTCAGGGCCTAGTGCACACCTAATAGGCATTCACTTTAAAAACAGGTAAACACATCGGTGGATATATCTGAAAAGGTAAAAATACTAAGATTAAAGATCCTGGAAATCTAATCCCTCTCTTAGTCACAAGTCCCAGAAGTTAGCGACTGGCTAACAAATACACAGCTGTAACATGTAACCAAATTGGAACCCTTAGCAAAAAATTCTCATGTCAGTGCTCAAGTAAGCATTTGGGAAGAAAATATCTTAAAAGATACATACACTGGACATCTGGGCATTATGATGCATTCCTGGAATTCCAGGTATACAGGAGGCTAAGCCAGGCGGATTGGAAGCTGGAAGCCAGCCAGAGTAACTTACTGAGAATTTGTCTCAAAACTTAAATTTTAAAAGGGCTGGAAATATAACTTAGCACTACTGCATTTGTTTAGCATGATTAAGGCCGAGTTCTATCCTCAGCACTTAAAAGAATTATTAAATAGCCCTTTACTTGCAGAACTGTGGAACAACTGTGCAATGTAATGCCACCTAACAGTGTACAGGGACCAAACAACTGCAACAGGCAGCCTCATGAATATTTCAGAAGTGTGCCAGGTGACAAAGCTAGACATAAAAGGCTATATGTTGTGTGATTCCATTTGCGTCACATTTTGGGAAATACAAAATTATAGGGACAGAAAAACAAACAGATTGCCTGTAGGTAGAGAAGAGCTTGATTTCTGTTAGTCACCAGCTCTTTCTAGCTTTCTTCCAGATACATGGTAGGATACAACTTCCTCAGTTCTCCGCAGTATGGCTGTAAGACTTGCTTTGGCCCAAGAAATGTGAATGGAAGTGAAAGCATCCCTTTTGGAAAGGCACTATAAGAGCCAGTGTGTGAGACTCACTCCCCCAGCATCAGCAATCATGGACGTGATGTTGGTAGGAAACCCCCATAGCCTAGAACCCTAAAGGACTAGGACAAATGCAGCACTTTGCTGGCCTGACTTCATCATGAGTTGGCCGTGAGGAAGACAAGTTTTGGTTGTGTGAAGGCACTGAGAGTCAGAACATGCTTGTTACTGCAGCACTTCTTAGCCCATCCTGACAGGAAACAGCATGAATTGCTGCAGTTCATGTGAATTGCTTGAGTCATCGTTCAGTGCCCTGAAGCATTTGGTTATAATTAGTATACTTCAGCTAAGTTCTCTTAGTTGTCTCCCAAGGATTCAAATTAGAAATCTGTATGACATGGCAAATATTTGCCAAACTACCTATGTGAAGCTTTGAGATATAAATAGGCTTTTACATCAAAATGACTTAGATCTGAAACCCTTTTTGTTAGCCATGAGACTATGAGACATTTCTTAACCAATTCAATCAGTAGTTCTTATACAACGTAATAGAAATGCCAATGCTAATACAGCTGCATTTTGAGGGATTAAAGTATCTAAATGATAGGCTTGGGGCTGGCACAAAACAAATGTTAACTATATTTTAGAGTCTATGGAAGACATGTTGAGCAGCTAACCTGTGATATATAGAAAAAAATTTAACACTAATTTCTCTGTCCAGGCTGGTAAGATGGTTCAGCAGTCTAAAGCACCTGCTTAGCAAAGCTTAGACAACAGCAGGGACTGTAGTTCAATCCCCGGCACCACATGCTGTGCCAGCCCCACCCCCAGGGCAGACTGAGCCAGCCATAAAAATTTTATTTTTAATTTTTAAAAATTTCTCTGTCCTTCCAGAAATATAGCTCAATGGCATAAATGCAAGACCCTGAGTTTGATTCCAGTTATGAAAACAAAAACAAATAAAAAATTCTCTACCTTTCCCTCCTATCTACTTCTAGCTGTGCAAACTTCCTTGAAGCAGAATTACTATGATAGTTATTATCAGCAAGACAAGAGTCACATGAGGCAATAGTCCATAACTTTATACAGCACTCCCCTATATTTAGCCTGGCAGTAATTAGCTTTATCAAGGAACATAGTCCATCTTTTTTATTTTTCTCCATCCTTCACTCCCTGCATAGACTGTCACTTATGATTGCTTGGCTCATATCTCTAATTCCAACACATTCCTTTATAAAAGTCAGAGAATGAGCCTACAGATGTATCCCTATAATTCCTGCATTCCAAGAGATGGAGGAAGAAGATCGCAAATTCAAACCCAGCCTAGGCAACTTAGCAATTTAGTGAGAACCTGTCTAAAAAAATAAAAGAAAAAGAAAGAAAGAAACTGGCAATGTAGCTCATCAGCACACACACAAAGGTTGAGGACTAAGTTGTAGCCATCTTAAGCCAGGGAAATGAGTACAGCTTTCACTTAGCAGTGGCCCAGAATGTGAGGCCTTATGGGCTTTAGCCTGGCATTATAAATTCTGCCTGGAAAGGGGTCCTGGGATAGATAGAGGCTATCATAGAGCAGAGGCCAAAAGCACAAAATAAATACAGAGTTTTCAAAAAAGTAAAATTTACTCAATCTCATTATAAGGAAATAATGTCATTTCTACTTCTTTGATTAGAAAAATGTCCTTGCCAGGCACGGTGGCACACCTCTGCAATCCTAACACTTGGGAGGCTGAGGCAGGAGGACCACTGTGATTTCCAGGCCAGCGTGGGCTGTATAGTGAGACCATGTCTCAGAAAATCAGAAAAAGAAAATTAGGTTAATGCCTTTCAAAAAAAAAACAAAATAGGGCTGGCCTCAGACTATTTCACAGTATCAGGCAAAGCCAGGAGGGAAGGAAGCAGTCTCTAAGAGGTTATTCATTTAAACATGAAAGCAAATTCTCAGGGCCCAGGGGCCCCAGGATGGCTGCACTCTGTAAAGTGCTGCTAGGGAAGGAATCAAAACATGAAATTTGGGAGTGGGGAAAAGGGGTAAAGGATAAATATTACATCTTTTTAGGCATAGAACTATTACTGAAAAAAGATCTCAGCACTTGGGAGGCTAAGGCAAGAGGATTGCTTCAAATTTGAGCTCAGTCTGGGCTACATAGTGAGTTCATGGCTATTCTGTACTACATAGTGAGACCCTGTCTCAAAAAAAAAAAAAAAAAAAAAAAACAAGATATGGAAATAGGAGCTTCCAGGAAGAGCCTTACTTACCACATGCAAGCCTCCGGGGTCAACTCCCAACACCAACACAAAATCTGTAAATAAAATATCTACTACAAAGCTCTGACAAAGTAAAGATTATACAAACAATAGGATAAAGGTATAGGAAGAAGTCTGAGTAGAGTTCCACCGGGTTTTCATATTCTAATAAAAGAAACATCATTCTTCCTCTCTTGCTTCCCAATACTATAATTATGTCCAAAGAACTATTGGGTTAATCTTCTCTAACAATGGAACATTGAGACCATTCATGTCCCCTGAGGCTTTCTGTCCCCTTATTGATAGGCATCACAATAAAGTCAGTGTGTTTGACCTACTTCTCCACCATGGCACGGAGGTAAAATCTAACTGAAATCAATTGCTATTATTTATAAATTTATTTTATTAGGTCATTGGCCATAGACCAATAGAAGACTATGAACTCTGCAATAGTAGAGACTTCAGTTTTGTCAATTTTTTTTTTTTATTAGCCTCTACCTCCTTCTGGGAATAAATAGTAGATATAGTACTTCATAAACATTTGAGAACTGGGCTTCTAGCTCAGCCCATCCCTATTCCATAATGCCCTGTTCTCTCTTTAGTTTGTACATTTCCTGAAAATAAGGCTGGCCTCTCTGGTTAATTTTTTTCTTGAATGTCCTGAGAGTAGGCCAATCAGTGGGGACTTCAGGAGAACTGTATGTATTAATAGATTATTGTTTCGTGAACTCTAAAGCAAGGTTCACAGTTAATGCTTCTCTGATCCTATGGATAATAACTTCCTGCAGCTCTTACTAATAGAGTTCCCTTTAGAGCTAATAGACATCCCCTTGGATGTCACAGAGCAATAACACACAGAAGAGACTCAGTTGACTCATGAAAGGCAGAAACTAGAAGGAAGCTCAGGAAATGAGAGTACCATTCTGCCTCTACTCCTACTTCATAGACAAGGACACTGAAAATCAGAAAGGAGCAATATGCCCAGGGGTATGTAGCTGGTTCATGGAAGGATTTTAGTAATAGTCTAGGATTTACATATCTAATAATTCTCCAGGCTGTGTGTTGTCATGAGAAGTCTGTGTCATAAAAAAAAAGTGTGACCTACAAAAATGTAGGGAAAAGGGCAGGCCAGCAAGCCCAGCTGTGCTGACTGAGAAGGCAAAACTCCACAATGAAGGTGAAGTCACTGGTTCTATGAGAATGCCTGGTCATAGCACATAGACAGGGCATAGGACAAGCACTATCTGTGCAACCAAAAGGAGCAACAGATTATGGAAGTGGGTAAAGTATGGGTTTTGAATCTTGGGATCAACATATATCTGCTACATTTCTCCTTGCTATTTCACTTTTCTATGACCCAATGTTTTAGTCTAGAGAAACATCTCAACAGAACCAGCTTCTCAGAGGTAAGTTAAAGGAGGCATTGGATGTTTTATAACATTCACCCAAGCACCCAGAAGAAGGAAAGAAGGAAGGAAGGAAGGAAGGAAAAACAAGAAAGGAAGAAAGAAAGAAAGAAAGAAAGAAAGAGAGAGAGAGAGAGAGAGAAAGGGAGGAAGAGGAAGGTGAGGAAAAGAGGGAGAGGGGAGAGGAGGGGAGGGGAAGGAGGAGAAGGGAAGAGCTCTGGAAGATGATGGTGTGTGACAATCTGATGCAGGTCAGGTCTGGTGGTAACAGAGGCTCAACATCAACATTTGCAGGATTTCTGAACTCTCACTCTGTTGAGAGAGGACCTGTGCCTGATTCCTGAGCCAGTAGACCAGTAGGTTGGGAGTTGGCAGATCGCATCCAAAGCTGCCTGTTTTTTGCAGGAGCCACAAGCTAAAATCAATGGTTACATTTTATTTTGTTTTGTTTTTATGTATTTAGTACAGAGACTACAGTGTCTCACTACACAGATCCAACTCTTAGTGATCCTTCCTGTTTTTCAGGCTACCAAGTGCTGGGATTACACTTGAAATATGCCACTATGCTGGCTAAGTCTAATATTTATTTATTTATTTATTTATCTATCTACTTGGTAGTGATCCTCCTGTCGCAGTCTCCCCAGCAGTGGGATTACAGGTGTGTACCACCATGTCCAGTTTCAGTGGCTGGCATGGCATACCTGGGGTTCTGGGGCGGGCACAGCATGTAATGCTGGCGATTGAACTCAGGTCTTTGTGCTTGCCAGACAGGCACTTAACCTGGGACGCTATCTCCCCAGCACCTGATTTCTTTTTAAAGAAATAATATTTCAAAATTGAGAAATTTCCATGTAAACTGAAGAGGAATCCTCTTGGGTATGTTATAATTAATGGTGGTAGTAATGTATCAGCACAGAAAAATCTTCAGTTCAACTTATTTACCTAGCTTGTGAAAAATGTTAGCTATTTAAAACTTATTTATATTTTCTGTATTATTCATGAGAAGGTTTCCTATTTGTTTGTTTGTTTCTGCAGTATTGCAGTATTGGGGTCAAACCCAAGGTCCTGAGCTGGGTAGACAAATGCTCTACCACTGAGCAATACCACCCAATGTTTTGCAAAAACTGTGTTATGGAGCCAGTAATACCAACAATAAGCTTTACACTCTCGCTGGACATAATCATCATTGGTTCCATGGATTTTTGTTTTGTTATTGTTGTAGTGAGTGTTTGCAAGAGAATAGGCTTAATACAAGAGCCAAAGTTTATAGAATCATTTTTATAATATTCAGCCTTAGTCAAATACAGAAGAGACAGGAGATCTGCCCACACACTGGAGATCCTAAGAATCCAGCAGAGGGTCTGGATTCCACAGTAATGTTCTGAACAAGTCCAGCTGGAGACCTAGAACCGCTGGCAATGTCTTCCATGAGTCTAGCTGGAGGCCTGAGGCCCATAACCATGTCTCATGCAAGTCTGTATCAAGGAACTGCCCCGGGAAGGCCCAAAGGTCAATGGTGAAAGTTATAATGTCTGTGCCAGCAGGATAAAGGATCTGTGCCACCAGGCTGAGGGATCTGCACTAGAGTCAGGAAGCAACACTCAAGGTAAGGACCAGAGCTCCCCCAGGATAACATTATTATCCTCAGCAACAGTGAGGGCCCAAGCTCCTCCAACGATCAGAACAGTCAACTTCCCGTCAGGAACACCAGCATGAGAAGCTTCTCCAGGAGAGTCAACAGTGTGTCATCTTCCCCCCCCCCCCAGTTCTCCTCTTTCTCCTCTTATGCTGTTGACAACAATCTTCAGGTGGGCCTTCCACACACAGCACCATGCTGATTCAGTTCAGCTGTGTGTTACAAGTTGGCCAATAGTTAATCCACCATAGTTTTGTTTTGTTTTGAGACAGGGTCTTGCCACATAATTCAGTCTGTTCCTGAAATCAGTATGTAGCCCAGGCTGCCTCAAACTCATGATGGTCCTCCTACCGCAGCTTCCTGAGTTCTGAGATTACAGGCATGCACCACTACATGCAGTAGTTCCATAAATTTTTGTCAAATATAAAAGTACAGGCATGATGATGCAAGCCTGTAATCCTAGCACCTGAGAGGCTAAGTAAGGCAGGAGGATCATTGTGAGTTCAAGACCAGCTTGGGCTACAAAGTGAGCTCAAGTCCAGCCTGAACTGCACAGTGAAACCTTCTCTCAAAAAGACAAAAATAAGTTGAGTATCTTCATGCACCCCACTATATAACAGTTTGATGGTTAGCAGTGATAGAGTTTCACTGAAAATTTCTGAAAACAGAGCTAAAAATATTTTTTCACCCTAAATGAGCAGAACTTACCTAAGTTGCTACTGTTAGACAGTGAATGACTTTTGGAAACTTTGGCTAGAAATTTGACAATACATCTTCATGAATTAAATTTATAATACCAAATCAAAATAGCATTTTCATGCCAATTTTATACTATGATAAAGGCACTTAAAAAGTGCTGTTGTGTTACTCTGCAACTGTTAAACTAGTAGCAGATGGTTTGGGAGCAGCCTCATTGAACAACAGACTTGTAGGGATGTTTGAGTGGGTCAGGGAGGTGTGAGCATTCCATACTGCTGCTTCTCCCTTTCTCTCTGGCCGTGCCCTCCTGTTCTGCTTCTCAGTCACCTATGGCATTCTTCCATAATGTTTCTGCCCTGGAGCCAGAGAGCCATGGACTGAATCCCTGAAACACTGTGTCAAACTAAACCTCTCCTCTAACTTGTTAGTGGTGGTATTGTGTCCAAGAAATAGGAACGTTGATTAATACACACTTCCAAGTCATGTCAAGAAGCTTTCCATATGACCCATGTGGCCCAAAGTTAAAGAGAAGCAAGGTCTCCCTTCTTGCACAAACTTGCATCACACATATTTTACTGAATTTAAACCACAGTTCTAATAGTTGCTTTTAGGGCTTCAATACAAGGACAAAGAAGTTTCTTTTGAAATTTCAGTGCTTCAAAATCCTTACTGTAGTGACCAGCAAGATAGCTCAATCGACTAAGTGCCTGCTTTGGCAAGCACAGGGACTAGGGTTCGATGCCCAGTCCCACATGCCATGCTGACCCCAACCCAGGGGCATCCTGAGCCATGGACCAAGTCTGAGTGTGATGTTGTGTGCCTTTAACGCTAGCACTGGGGAGGCTAAAAACAGGAGGATCACTGTGAGTCCAAGCTGTGCAGTGAGACCCTGTACCAAATACATAAATGAGAAAAAAAATTCCTTGCTATGTGATCACTGCAAAGTTTCCACATAGGAAAAGGAAGCCTCTAAGTAGAAATTTCTTCTAAGGCAATAATCTCTAAAACTGTCCTAGAGGGGTTTTTAGCTAATCTATCCCAGCTCACTTTTAAAATGATTCTTCCTTCTTCCTCCTCCTCCTTCTCCCAGCTTTATTCAGGTAAAATTTACATACCATATAATTCAGTCACTTATATTTAATACGGTACAACTCGGTACCACAACTAATTTCAGACTGTTAACACCATCCCAATAAGAAACATATCTCCTAGCCACTATGCTTCAACTTTCCCATCTATCCAAACCCTAGGCCTGTAAACCTACCTTTTTTTATCTTTGCTTCCCTATTATGGACACAATATAAATAGAATCATCACTATATTGTGTTTTATGCCTGGCTTTTTCACTAGTTAATTATTTTTTAGGTTTCATGCATGTCATGATATATATCAGACTCCATTCTTTTTTATGGTCAAACTATATTCCATTTTAATTTCCAAATTATATTCCTTCCAGCTCAGCCTACCCTGGGGGCAGGGCTGGTGTGGCATTTGGTGCCAGGGATTGAACTGCAATCCCCTGCAGTTGCCTAAGCTTGCCTAAGCAGCTGCTTTACACCACTGAGATATTATATTCCATTGTGTTCATATACCACATTTTGCTTATCCAGTCATCAGTTGATGGACATTGGTGTACCTTTTGCTATTATGGATGATGCCACTATGAACATTTATGTACAAATTTTTGTATGGATGTATTGTCATTTATTTTAAGTAAGTAAATATAGGAGGAATTGCTGGATCAGAGGGTAATTCTGCATCTTTTTTGAGAAACTTCCATATTGTATTCCAGATTGGCTGTACCATTTAACATTCTATTAGCACGTGTGAGAGTTCTAACTTGTCCAAATCCTTACCAATAGATCACAGTGCTTTTGTATGCTAGCTATTCTAGTGGCTTCAGATGGTATTCAGCTTACTTTTAAGTCCCTGGGTTGGAATATGGGGGAAACCTCTCTTACTACCCAACACTTGGTCTATGAGGAGAAACCACCACAATAGCCCAGCCTTGCAAGAGTACTGTGTTATTCTAAAATAACACTGGTGTATTCTCTGAAAACTTGTCTTTCTCAAGGGACAAAGAGTCCAAGAGATTGTGTCCCATAGATAATTAGTTCTTCAATTTAAACACCCCAGCCTCTGAGAAGACATTATTGGAACATAAGGAAGTATTTTTTGAAAAACCATAAATGTTTACAGGACAGATTATGATTGTAAGGGAGAGTTGCCCTAGAGAGACTGCCATAGGGGAAGATTGCCTGCCTCATCTCTACCTCTTCTCCTTTTCCCATGATTTACAGGCACCAAAATCTCTGAAGAAAGAAGGTAACTTAAATTTTGCAAACAGCATTAAGGCAAATGCAAACATTGCTTGATTGAGGCTGAATTGCATGGGAGAAAATAGGCCCCTGAAAAGGCGAGTTCATGAAGTTTCATGGGCAGTGAGGTCCGCGTTCCAGGATGGAGGACAGAGGTGGGGTCATTGCCGATGCCGTTCTGTGCAGTAGTTGCTGACCAGGGTAGTTCTGAGATTATTTGCCCCCCCAGAGAAAATCAGTCACGGACTAGTGATCGGGTGCCTGCTGTGTAGACCTTGCCCAGTGAAGCCTTCCTGCTGTGCACGCTTTCACCACCCCTGACTGTGCTCTCCACAGCACAGAATTACCAGTGTGGCAATGCTGCCTTCAGTTGATCACTGTGTTCCTTGATCCCAGCACAGTGTATGTCACTCATAGATGCTCAAAAGTATTTGGTGAAAAAAGAAGGATCTAAACCCAATAGGCTCAGCTAGGGATTTAGCTCAGTGGCCTGGCACCACCTGCCTAGCAAGTGTAAGGTCATGAGATCAATTCCTGGTGCCAAACAAAAATAACGAAAAATAAATAAATAGACCCAACAGGCTTGGACCCAAGTGCAATATGTATATATATATATATATATATATATATATATATATATAGAGAGAGAGAGAGAGAGAGAGAGAGAGAGAGAGAGATGATTTGTTTACATTCAGTGAAATACACTACTGTAGAAAAATTTCTCTTTTTTATTTTCTTTTTTCTTTTTTCTTTTTTTTTGTCTTTTTGAGACAGGGTCTCACTATGCAGTTCAGGCTGGCCTTGAGCTGACTTTCGTAGCCCAGGCTGGTCTCGAACTCGCACCGATCCTCCTGCCTCAGCCTCCCAAGTGCTGGGATTACAGGCGTGCGCCACCACGCCCGGCTTATTTTATTTTTTCTTGTTTTCAGAACTTTTTGTTTGTTTGTTTGTTTTTATGGCCGGCTCAACCTGCCCTGAGGGCAGGGCTAGCACAGCATGTGGTGCCGAGGATTGAACCTCGGTCCCTGCAGCCACCTAAGCTTTCCTAAGCAGGTGCTTTAGACCACTGAGCCATCCTGCCGGGCCCTGAAAAAATTTCCTTTGTTATCAACTTAAGCTGAGCTTTAATGGCACATAAAGTTTCTCTTTTGAACTCACAAAATTTGTCTTAGCCAACCCCTAGCTTTCAGCCATTTATGTGATTTAAATTTTTTCTGTGACCTATCTCTTTTTATTAATAATACATTGGCACAGGTATCTTTGGCTATTTCCTTAGGCTGCATTTCCTTAGGCTGCAATTGCTAAGTGAATGGGGGTGTCCATTTTTAAATGTCTAACAGGGAGACATTTACAATTTAGAATCTCCTTCCCAAAAGGTCATATAAATAAATACTCTTCCTACCCCTCTGTATGAGGCCTGACTACTATGCACCATCCCCAGAAACAAGCCTGATCAGTCTCTGGGGTACACTGACAACTGGTGATCAATTTATAGTGCCCAGCTGGACTGAACCAGTGTGGTTCTAGGCCCACCTGGTTGTTGGAGCAACATGAAAGACATAACTAGAGAGGCTGTGAGGAGACTATTAGGGAAGCTGTTAAAGCTGCTGGAAGCTGCTATTTCTCTTGGGCTATTCTGTTACAGGACCTAATCGGGCTGGCTTTGCCCATGAACTTGACTATTCTCATCTGAGGAAGAGCACAGGACCTCATTGTTGCTGAGAACAGCTGCAATTCACTCTGAAGAAGTCCTCACCTTGAGCATTGCTTCCTGACTCCGGAGGGGAAAGAGAATACACTACTTATTCTCCTGGAAAAGCTTGTTGCGTTGACTTTCCTGATGGGCACTCATCTTTCCTCATCATTGGAGGAGCTCAGGAAGTCACTGTTTCTGAGAATGGCTATGGTACTTTTGAGAACTCTGGTGCTTACCTTAAGCACTACTTCCTGCCTCCAGCTCAGACCCCTTAGCTTGCCAGCATAGACCCCTTATCTGCTGACACAGACTTATTAGCTTCCACTGATCTTAGGACCTTCCCAGTCAGTGTAGGTCCATGAAACAAGCCTGCATGAGACATTGGCGAGTTCTACACCTCCAGTTGGGCTTCTGGGAGGCACTGCTATGAGCTCCAGGTTCTCAGCTAGACTCATGCAGGACATTATTGTAGGATTCAGGTTCTCAGCTGGATTCTTTGGCTTTTAGTGTGTGGATAGATTTCCTGCACTCTTTGTAAATGATTCTTTGGGTGATTCATTATGAAATCTTATAATTATGTCCTGTATGGTATTTCGCCCCTTGCAAAAGCCCAACCATGGCAGTCTCTTTATCTTTGTGGTTGAGAGCCTCGACATCATGGCTCCTAACTGATTCCTGGTGCTAAGCTGCCTCTTACATGAATATGTCAGTTTTATTCCAAATTGGCCATAGAGAACAAGTTGCCTGAGAAAGTGAAATCAAAGGTTTCTTCTTGGAAGAGAACTTCCATAGGTAACTTGGTGTAACTGCAATAAGAAGGAAGGGCTGGCTAATGCTTATGGGGACAAGTTTTCAGTTGAATTCCAGCTTTGACTATTGAAGATCAGGCTGTTTTCCCAAAATGGAGTGTGGTGGGGAAGGAGGGACTTACCAAGAATGGCTGTGCAAAGTTTATGAGAAAATAGTTCAGAGTATCAGCTTTGTCCAATTTTCCTTTTTAACTAGTGTGACACGACATTTTCCATAGGGTTAAAGTTTTTATTTATTTTTTAGTTAATGAGTTACCTCTCACTCTGGAAGGTCCTCTTCCCTGCCATTTTACCTACTAAGTGCACTTGCTTTGGACCACGCTTAGGGTTCTTGACAAACCACACATCATTCTCTGCTCTTAACATTTGTCTTAAAATTGAATACTTTAATCTAGATGAATTTATTTTTTTAAATAAACTTTGTGTCACCACTGCAAATACAGAACCAGTTTCCTTGGCCATAAATAGAAAATAATCATAAAATAACACAATAAAGTGTTGATTTAGGTGGATTCTTTGCTTGCCAAAGACTCTGTACCTTAAGCTTGATTTGTTCCTTGTGAAGGAAATATGCCAATATTAGAAAATAGAAAAACAGATACTGGTAACCAGTGAGAGCCCCTCATTCCTGGAGTAAATTGCAAAGTCACAGTCCCCCCTGCCCAAGTGAATGGGTGTGACCTAATGCTGAGTCCAGGCATACTTTGAATCGTCCTACCTGCCCTGATGGCAATGGTTCCGAAACCTGCCCACTTTCAGAGTCTCTTGAGGCTTGTTAAAACGGACTGCTATTTCTGGAGGTCTGGCTGGAGCCTGAGAATATGCATTTGTAGAAAATCCCCAAGTACAACTGGTGCTGCTAGCCTGGGGAAGGGAGGACAGGTGAGCTTAAACCCCAGTAAACTGCACACAGGCACAAATTTCCCTTCTGTTGCTTCAGTTCTCTCTCTCTCAAAGCTTCCCAGGCCAGGACTCACACCCTTGAGAGCAGTGTTACAATCTCCTGAAGCACTCACGTCACCCACCAGGAAAGTTCAAGGACACTGGGGCCTATAGGAAGCAGTTTTCTGACCTTGGTCAAACTTTTCATCATGTCAGTCAGGGAGTGGAGAAGGAAGTTGTGAGAAACTTAACTACTTCCTGGGGAAAGCCCCTCTATGGACCGCTGAGAGTTGAATTCCAAAAGATAGATGATTTAAAAAAACAAAACTGTAATTAAGAAGCATGGAAAGCCTCTCCTCATATGAAAGAGTTTCAAAGAGTTGGCTAAGCTTCAGGTGTGGGTAGGTTGACAATTGTGAAATTTTACAAGCCAAAACTCAAAAAGTCAATACATGCTCCTGCAGAAGGCTGAGGAGTTGTAAAACCTCTTAGAATCAGTGCTTGAGCATTTCTTCAAATCAGGTGTGTGAGAAGAGGAGATCCACCCACTAATCAAGCCTTATTCATTCATCTGTTTCTTTCCAGAGCTTATCTTTCCAGGGGCATATTTTTAAATTTAGAGATAAAAAGACCCTACCTCTCTACGTGTGGTCGGGCCAGTGCTCTTCCTCTACGTGCTGTAACTCCCATATGACACTCACGCCATAGTCAGAGCTGCTGTCAGACTTCCCCGATGTGATCCTCAGTTGTGGACTGGTTGTTTAACTTTTGTATGCTGTGTGTTATATGACAGCAAACATGTTTGTGCATAAAATTTTTCCTTCATCTGCAATTATTTCCCAAGAATAAAGTTCTAAAAGTGAATTTCTCAAAGGGTAGACCTCTTTTTCACAGCTCTTTCACTTATTTCCAAACTACCCTTTGAACCCATGTAGCAGGTTGTAACTGCGTTACTTGTACCCTCACTAGAGTTGGATGTTATCAACATATGTTACAAGACATAAGACACTTTTGTTTTAGCTTTAGCATGTTTTTTGAGTGAAAAGTTATCTATCTTCCCCACTTTTTTGTGAATTGTAATTTATCTTCTATGAATCATTTGATCATGACAACTAATTTCGGAAAATAAACTACCCCAGTGCCCTGAATCTAAAGACACTCCATGATATGATGTCTAACTTACTCTGCTTTTCCTGCTCCCTATACCTAGACCAAATGAGATGGCATTCAGCTACTCATTCTTTTAGTCTATAAATATTTGCTGAGAACATGCTATATGCCAGCTGTCCTGGATACTAGGGGTAAGGGAGGGAACAGGGCATAGTCAACAGACAACTAAACCAACAAAAGGCAAAATGGTTTCATACTGTAATGGAGGCTATGGAGGAAGCTATGTGGGGCTGGAAAGAGACAGGTGGAGTGAGGCATAGCTCCTATAGGGTGGTGAAGATGACCTCGGCTGTCTTCCTGCTGTCTAAACAGCTCCCACATGTTCCTGTGATCACACTGAGGACAAATCTCCACTCCTTTTATATCCCTTAAGATGCTATGAGATCAGGCCTTCCTGACATCCCCTCCTCCCAATTTTTCTGAACTGTGGTGCTTCTCAAACACACAAAACCTGGTCCAGCCTCAGAGCCCTTGTAGTGACTGTTTCTTCTGCCTGGTAAGCTTTTCTCTTGATGTTTGGGCAGGAGGATTCTTCTTAATAGCAGTTCTAAGTCAAATATCAGCTCCTGTGAGGAGGTTCTACTGACCAACCTCAAGGTAGCACCCTTGTCCCAGAAGCCCTATCCCACTGTTGCACTTTATTTTCTCCATAACATCTACCATGTCTGAAGTAACTGCAGTATCTGCTTGCTTCCCACCTCTGATAATCATCAGCCCAAGGAAGCCCCAGGACAGCAGAGACCTTCCCTCCTTGCTCACGCCTTAGTGCTGTTATGGAGATGCCTCAAGGGCTTGGTACCAATTAAACAGCTAGACTTTGTTTGTGTAGTCTCCAGTTAAAAAATTCATTTCAGCCGGGCGTGGTGGCTCATGCCTGTAATCCCAGCACTCGGGAGGCTGAGGCAGGAGGATTGGTGCGAGTTCGAGACCAGCCTGGGCTACAAAAGTGAGCTCAGGACCAGCCTCAACTGCATAGCGAGACCTTGTCTCAAAAAGACAAAAAAAAAAAAAAAAAAAAA
>PVJA010009942.1:0-58863 GCA_004027025.1 Myocastor coypus
TAAATATTATGTAAATGAAACATCGTTAGCCGGGCGTGGTGGCTCACCCCTGTAATCCCAGCACTCGGGAGGCTGAGGCAGGAGGATTGGTGCGAGTTCGAGACCAGCCTGGGCTACAAAAGTGAGCACAGGACCAGCCTCAACTGCATAGCGAGACCCTGTCTCAAACACACACACACACACACACACACACACACACACACACACACACATACACACACACACAAAAAAAAAAGAAACATCGTTTTCTCTTCAAATGCATTGGCAGCACTAGAAATAAGTTCACAGACATGTGATCCTTGTAAATTGGAGTGCTTAGAAGGTCATTATGTAGTTACGCGAGAGACATCGAAATGACGCAACATTCTAGTTTCCCCTTTGGGCAGATGAGGTTACATTCTTGGAGATGACAAACGCATCTGAAAAGTCTTGTGAAAGAGCTTCGAGTTTACATGAAACCTAATTCTACTGCGCATCCAAGAGGAGAGAGTCAACTAAGGAGATGTGTATGTGGCTGTAATACACAGGGACACACGTATTCCTGACTGTGTAGGGAAGTAAGTGTTAACCATCAGGAGGAAGACTTCTCCGACTAATGGGGCACTATCAGAAAAAGTGCATGTGGATTCATGGGACTTACTGCTCTGGAGTAAGGAAAATTCTCTATGATGGGCTTCTATTTTCTTTGAGAGTTAAAAGTCAAGATCAGGGCATCTAGAGAGCTTAAATGATAACAAGACAGAACAGGTAAAAATATGATCAGAGAAAGACTGAGACTCAGACTTAAATATGTTCAGGTCCATGATCATATATGCAATGTATTTTCATAGAAGCAATCATAGCTTTTGGTTTGGAATTCAGGGATTATCTTTTTTCAAAAAATAATCATTAGCTTTCAACTTTATACATAAAGTCCAAACAAAAGACTGGAGGAATATATGGCAAAATGTACATAGGCTGGACCATAGGTTTGCTGACATCAATGACATTTTCTAAATCTGACAGGTAATATCTTTAGAAGAGAAATGCTATTTTATAGAATTGGTTATATTATACAACCAATTTCTAAAAATAGACAATATAACAAGCATTGTTAATTAGCCATCCCGCTAGGATTCAGCACTCACAGCCGGTCTTAATCATGGTCTCAGTATGATCCAAGGGCAGGGCCAGCACAGCATGCCTGAAACAGGCACTTTAGTCTACTGAGCTACCTGGCCCACCCTGGGATTATTTTATACATAAGTCGGACTCCATGGCAAGACGTTCAATGGCATTTATTTCTCCAAACCAACATTTCTTGTAAAAACCACTTGTAAAAGTATATTGTGACCGAGGGATTTTCTGTTTAGGCAATGAAATTTTTTTTTTTTTTTTGTCTTTTTGAGACAGGGTCTTGCTATGCAGTTGAGGCTGGCCTTGAGCTCACTTTTGTAGCCCAGGCTGGTCTCGAACTCGCACCAATCCTCCTACCTCAGCCTCCCGAGTGCTGGGATTACAGGCGTGAGCCACCACGCCCGGCTAATGAAATATTTTTATTAAAATAATTATTAATGATAGCAGCCATGACCATCTGAAATGATTTATTATTCACTTTGGTCAGGCACGTGTTTTCCCATCTACGTGTTTTCTATTTTTAAGTTTTATTTATTTACTTATAAGTGTTTATAATAATTAATACACTGAATACTGTTGTCTTCATGATAGTTGTTCAGAGTACAAAATTCAGACATGTTTTCTTATCTAAACATCATTAGTGCATATCTGTCTTTTCATTACACAAAGAGAAAGTAGTTGTAAATATAATCCAATAGTCCATGCAGTAGTGCGTTATTAGCTCATTCAGCATTATTGGAAGCTGTTGACTTGAGCCTTTTATAACTCAACATATTAATATGGCTTCCCTGTTTATACCTCATGATTAGAATTTTCTGCTAGATTGTTAAGACCAAGATAAAGCAAGACCTATATAACAACAAAAACATAACTTTTGTATCTGACAAGGTCAGTCAGGTCCCCTCAGAATTTACCCTGAAATTTTGTGTCAGACATCTTGGTTCAGGGTCTTGCTACACAGCTTGGACTTGTAGTGATCATCCTGCCTCAGCCTCCTCAGCACTGAGAAAACACCATGTCCTGTTTCACTGCCCGGCATGGAATGGGGTTCCAGGGATTGGACCCAGATCCTTGCACTTGGCAGCCAGGTACTTAGATGGCCAAGCTATCTCCCTGGCCCCTTCCCATGTAAGTTTTAAATCTACTATATAGCTTATCAGCTGCCAACATCTGCTAGAACAACAGTATATAAAAAACAAATTTTTTCAGTGTACTACTATAATAATCACATCTAAACTAGTGCTTAAAATATAATAGGTGTTCAATAAGTATTTTTTAATTAAAAATACACTGATAGGGCCAATGATGTGGTTTAGTGGTCTAACGTGCCTGCTTAGGCAAGCTTAGGCAACCACAGGGACCGTGGCCTGATCCTGGGCACCACATGCTATGCTAGCCCCAACTCCGGTGCACACTGAGCCTGGCATTAAAATACAAAGATAGATAGATAGGTAGATGATAGATAGATAAATGATAAATAGATAGATAGATAGATAGATAGATAGATAGAAAGGCTGAGCATGGTGGTGCACAGCTGTAATCCCAGCACTTGGGAAGCTGAGGCAAGAGGATCGGTATAAGTTCAAGACCAGGTTGGTTGACAAAAGTGAGAGACAAAAGAAGAAAATATATTAAAATTAATTTGATTCCATCTTTTTTCTTAACAGTATGACAAGATTTGCAGTAAAAATTGTCATTACTTTTGTAGCTAATATATTGGGGTTTTTTTTTACATTTTCATAGATATGTGTAACATCCATAGAATTTATTTTATTGACAAAGAGCAATTGTGGATTAATTTTCTTTCAATTATTCTCTAGTCGCACATAATATTGATAATATCGCTGATTTTTTTAAAAGCTCACATAATGTGCTACGGCTTACATCTCAACGTCCCCCCAAAACCTTATGCGATCACAGGTGGGGCATTTAGGCGTTGGCTGAATTTAGAGTGCGTGATTCTGGGGATGGATCATGGTGAGATGCTAAGGTTAAAGCTGCCCTATGCTGGTGTATGTGTGTTGCCTGCGTTAAGCATGTGGAGCCTGAGTAAAACATAAGGGACAGAAAGTGTGTCCCCGTCATTGTCACTTTCTGCTTCACTGCCTTCGCGTGCCGGGAACTACTCCTGCTCTGAGCTGCCCCTCTGCCAGACAGCCCTGCCTTGGATCAGCCAATGAGCTATGAATTTAAACTTCAAGGAACTGGCCCGGCAGGATGGCTCAGTGGTCTAAAGCACCTGCTTAGCAAAGCCTAGGCGGCTACAGGGACCACGGTTCAATCCCCAGCACCACATGCTGCGCCAGCCCTGGCCTCAGGGCAGGATGAGCCGGCCATAAAAATAAATAAAAAAACAAACAGAAGTTCTGAAACAAGAAAAAAAAAAAAAAAAAAAACTAATAAAATAAATAAAGAAATAAAAAAATAAATAAACTTCGAGGAACTGTGTGCTAATTAAACATTTCCTCACTTAACTTGCCCTGGCAAGTATTTTGTCTCAACAACAAGGAAAAGAACTAAGACAGTTTTGATGGAAACTAGTTTATCTTAATCTCTTCCATTCTTAAAGCACTTTAAACCATTCTTGCATTTACAGACTAGTTAAATACCAAATTGCCTCTCTTGTACGCATTCATAAGTATTATCTGTATATGGCATCCAACAACCGATCCTATGACCATGAGGTTCCCTAACAAGGAAGAATGATCATTCAGAAAAATAAAAGTGTCTAAAATGTGTATTTCTTTGGCTTTGATTGAAAAGTTCCCAATATCAGGGAAGCATGGAAAATGGAAGGAAATGCATGTGATCAAATTAGGATGTTACTGAATTATCCTAGCAAGGGACTGAGCATACACTATTATATACCTTGTAGTTTTCTTTGTTCTCCTTAAATATGCATCAAAATAACAAAGTAACTTTTCTGTTTTTCAAAGAGAGAAGGAAAGTCTATTGTTAAGGCACAAATTTTGGTGCCTGATTGTAAATAATGGTGTTAATTCCCTTAAGCATAATTTTCAACTTTGGTGGAGTATTATAATTAGTTGGGGAGGTTATAAAAATCCCAGTGCCCTGGCCATGCCCCACAGCAATTAAATTCGAATCTCTGGTGTTAAGATCTTGACATCAGTACTTTTTAAAAGTCTCTAGGTAACTATAATGTGCAGTCAAGACTGAGCATTGCCATGGCATGATATTACAATTTCTGCGTTAAAACATATATATATATATATATATATATATATATATATATATATATCTTGAAATCTTGAATTCTTTTTTTCTGTTCTGCTATTTAGTATTGCAATACTAGAATTTTTGCTTTACCTTAAGCTAACACCATGGAGAAGTAGATGATTTTTTTTTTACTAGCTATACTTTTTATTATTTTGTCTTAATAAAATTACCTTAGTTTAATTAAAAGTATCCTCTTAGTTACTTTATACTCCATTTCTCATTAAAGTAGCTTCTATTTATTTCCTACATTTCAAAATGTTAACTTCCACAACACAACAATATATTCATCCTGAGTGAGAAAATTATTTTGTATCACATTCTAGGATTCTTATAGATATACACTCAAAACTAAACTTTGAACATTTACCTAGAGTATATGAGAAATCCTGTAATGTGTTATCTTCTAGTCTTTGCTAACTAATTTTGAAGTGCGACAGAGAAAATTGTTTCATAGCCTATAGTTAAACATCTCTGAAGATCGAGCGGACACCTACTCGGGACCCCCCTCCTGTCCCTCTCTTGGACAGGAGCTTTCTTTCCCTCAATAAATAGTCTGCTCATTAAAAATAAATAAATAAATAAATAGATAAATAAATAAACATCGCTGAAGATCAAATTTGGCCAAATACTTTAATTTTATAAATAAAAAAAATAGAACTAATGAACTGCTTATCCAAGGCTACACAACTAGATGACAGTAGCGTTCTGTTCAGTAGTCCACAGAAATAACAAAAGAGGCCTCTCATCAGAGCTTCTCTGAATATGGTTATGCATAGACATCACATGAAGTCAGTGTTATCAACTAGATTACCAGGCTCTCCTACCTGGAACTGCCGGGTCAGATAGTGTTTCTGGAATCTAATTCTGTGTACTATTTTGTTTAGTATACATAGGCCATAACACAGGCTTATTAGAAAAGTTGAACTTTGGAACAGAAAAGGAAATTATATGGGTTCTCCATTGCTTTATGCTCGTTTCTCTCACCAGATTCAAACCTCTGTAGTTATTTTAAGTGCCTTTCATTTACACAAAGTATTACTAAATATCTATAATTTATTACTAAAGTATAGTCATTTAACAGGAATACAACTTAAAAGCATGCATTATACATGTACTTCTAAACAAGAACAAGGATGATTTTTTTTTTGTTTTGTTTTGTTTTGGTACGTTTTCAGGCAAGGGTCTACAGGGTGTTCAGGGTCTTACTACTAGATGAGACTTGTCGTGATTCACCTGTTTACAGCCTCCCAAGAGCTGGGATTACATGTGTGCCACCATGCCCCATCTCAATTGCCATCACAGCACACCCTGGTGTGAAGGCCCAGGGATTGAACCCTGGCTCCTGCGCCTGCTTGCAGGCACTTTAATTTGCTGAGCTATTTGGCCAGCGTGAACAAGGATGTTTTCTAAGGAGACTACTTTGTGAATAATAAATACCAATGTGTTTCCTTCCCATCGAATAGATAATTTCCCTTCCCATCATTAGAGTTTATTTCTTTCAGGTTCTTACACTAGGGAAATAATGTGATATTTGCACATGTGGGTCTGATTTATTTCACTTATTAGTATGGTCTCCAGTTTTATCTATTTATCTAAAAAGCCTCAAGTTCATCTTTTTTATAGCTGAATAATGCTTTGTTGTGTAAAATCCCACCTATTTTAAAATATGAAGATAGACATACTTTAAATAAGGTTGCTGTGAAATAGATGCAGATCCTGGAAACAGTGTGTGTGTGTGTGGGGGGGGGTGGGCTTCCTACAACAGCTAAAACCTATGAGCTTAATTATCAATTGATGCTGCTGCTGCTGCTACTGTGGACACCTGTGTGAAGAGCTCTCTTGATGAAGGCTTTCTATATCCTCACAATGGCATTGTGAAGGAAAGAATTTGTTAAATGTAAAGGAATAACTGGGATGAGGAAAAGGATAAAAGAAAAAAGGGAAAAGTTCTATTTATGTGTACACTGGAGATGCTTTGAATCACTGTCCTACTATTTTCTGAAAGACTATGGAAAAAAGCAGCTAATGTTTAAATATGGCAAAAAAAAATTTCTTCTTTTTAATTTTTAAAAATTTTTTGTCAATTTTGCTTGTTGATGTCTGGTCACCCAAACAACTGACCTGACAATTACATTATGCAATACAATGCCATTGTCAATTTCTATTTATTTAATGAAATTTTATATTGTCCTTATATTTTTAACTATTTCGTTTAAAAATAGCAAAATAAAAATACATGAATGTAACCCTACTTTAAATTTCCAAAACAAAGGATTTCATTAATTTAATATTTTTTCCTGTTCTTGCAATCTGACAAAAATTATCTGATGAAAAACTGCTCATATATTTTCTACTTTTAGCTGTAAACTTCTTGAGAATGTATACCGATAACTCTGCATGTCAGTATTTTTTTCCAGATATAAAAAAAATCTTAAAATCTATAGCAGTTGTTTATAAAATATAAACATATATATATGTATATATATATATATATATCACTCTCAATATATTTAGATAACATACAATATATTCATGAAAGTGAAAGTTAAAAAGGTAAGGCAGAGTAAATAGGAATAGAATTTTTCTTTTTATTCTCCACTGGGTGATATTGCTTATCCCATTTTGAAGATTACTATGAAATATTTTTCAAGTATTTTTGAATAGTATTTAATAGAAGTGTGTATACATCAGTGTGTTATGACAGTTATTGGACTAGAGATACTATAGTGACTATTCATCACCCTTTAAAAAGAAAAATAATTATATATTTGGTACATGATCTCACTACCCCACCACGCTGACCTCAGTCACTGGCTCTGACCCTAACATTTAAGATATACTATCACCAGAATTTCTCACAATTCACAAATACATAAAAAACAATTTAAAAAATAAAGGTTTCCTCTTTTATTTGAATAGTCATGCTTTGTTAAGTGTATTTTAGCACTACAGTGCTGGTTATGTAAAAATATAGTGCACAAAATAAGTAGTTCTCAGCTAATTATTGTATCTTTTTTCAAGAAGTCAGAAAATTTGCATATGTTATTCAAGTCATTGTATATGTTTTCAAATAATCAAAGGATAGATTATATAAAAATCACTTTAATGAAATTGTAGCTCATTTTTATTTTTTAGTTTCACATGTACACATCTAGTTATATACATACATATTTTAAAACATGGTTATTGATGTAATCAGTCAATTAAAACTTTAATTAGCATCATTTTGAGTCTGAACAAGGAACTCTGATTCTCTATATTAAGTATGTGAATACATTTGCCTTGATAAGATGTTACCAAAATAAAAAATGTATCAGGTAGATAGCTGCTTTGCTTTGTTAATTTCATTGTAGACCTTCATTACCTATCATATGCAAGTTACAAAAAGCATGTATTTTTACCATTTAACTTTTTTGAGAATATATAACTGACTGATAAAATGCCTATCTGCCTAATCAGATGGATAAAACAAACAAATCTCACCCTTCTAAGTTTAATTTAGCTTCTAGCTTTGTTACTTTCACTAGACTTCTTGTATGTGAGCTTATATTGAGTAAAATACTGTAATAAAAATGTCTGACAACAGATGTTCTCTAATTTCTCTAATATTTTCCATCAGAAAATGATATGTAAAGGAGTCATGTTAAAATAAAGTATTCGGCAAACTGCCTATACTTCTAATGTTTAATATGAGTACTTCAGCCTATTTTGATTATGGAATATTCCTGAATAGTATTCAATAGTACTTAATAGAAGTGTGTATACATCAGTGTCTTATGACAGTTATTGGACTAGAGATACTATAGTGACTATTCATCACCCTTTAAAAAGAATAGTATTTGAATAGTATTTAATAGAAGTGTGTATACATCAGTGTCTTATGACAGTTATTGGACTAGAGATACTATATATATATTTGGTAAAGGATCTCACTACGCCACCACGCTGACCTCAGTCACTGGCTCTAACCCTAACTTTTTTTTTTTTTTTTTGGTCTTTTTGAGACAGGGTCTCACTACGCAGCTCAGGCTGGCCTTGAGCTCACTTTTCTAGCCCAGGCTGGTCTCGAACTCGCACCGATTCTCCTGCCTCAGCCTCCAGAGTGCTGGGATTACAGGCGTGCGCCACCACGCCCGGCTCTAACCCTAACTTTTAAGATGCACTATAACCAGAATTGCTCACAATTCACAAATACATAAAAACCAAACTAAAAAATAAAAGTTTCCTCTTCTTTTTAAACAGTTACGCTTTGTTAGGTTAAGTGTATTTTAGCACTACAGTGCTGGTTATGTAAAAAACATAGTGCTCAAAATAATTAGTTTTCAGCTAATTATTGTACCATATATATATATATATATATAGATAGATAGAGAGAGAGAATGGCTGGCTCAGTCTGCCCTGAGGGTGGGGCTGGCAGAGCACGTGGTGGGGGGGATCGAACTGTGGTCCCTGTGGTTGCCTAAGCTTGCCTAAGGAGGCACTTTAGACCACTAAGCTATCTTGCAGGTCCCAATAATAAAATATTTTTAAAAAGCATAATCATGGCTTATAATTTTCCACAGCATATATAACTTTAATTATAACTATTTTATTATGTAGCGTCAATCTTGTTACTGAATAAGAATAATAAAACAATATAAAATAGAAACTTAAAATTTCATGGGAAAAATATTTGAAGATCTATTGGAATCAAAATATAGAAAATTAAATAATAATTGCAAAGCAGACTTGACCCTTTTCAATAGATTTGCCCTCTGGCTTACTAAAAGCACAATTCTCCATGCATTTGAAGGCTGCCTTAAAAATTTAAATTTATAGGTGCCTAAAATCTTCCTGGCACAGAAAACTTCATAATAATAATTATTAGCACTTTTTAAATGTACCCTACATGGTAGGCAGTATGCTAAGTGTTCTAAATAATAACTGACTTTTTAAATAAATGTCAGTAACCTTGTGAAGTACAGTTCTTATCCTTCCCATTTTTCTTGAGGAACCTGATGCTTAGAAAATAAAACACTTTTGTTATCTAGTAGGTAGAAAATCAAAGGCTTAAGACAGTTCTGTCTGATTTCCAAAACACACTGCGTTAATGAATTTTCAATCATTTATTTGTTCCACCATTGATGAAAGATTGAGAATTTATTATTGCCAAACACTCTTCTGTACACTAAAAACAGAGGCAAAAAAAGATAGTGTCTTGTAGCCACATTAAATAATTAATTATACACTATGCAATTAATAGAAATTTGTTAAGTGATACAAATTAATACATAGACCCAAGCATCTTCTTGTTTTAAATTAATGCAACATATTTTCTTTGAATTCATTTGGCTTTGGCATCACAGAACAGATGGTGATTTGAAATATTCTTCTTTCTTTTCAGCGTAGACATTGTGAACTATTAGAAATTATTCCCAGAGTACAAAAACAAGTGAAGATATGAGTAGCTGCATGACTGCCTGCTTGGGCTTACACTTCTCCCAGTTCTTTCCCAATTATATATTTACCTCAGGTCAGTTAACTTTGATCAGAAGAGCTAGAAACATGATAGAATGGAATTTCTCTGCATCATAACCTCCTGTTGGGTTTGCTCAGATCACTGGATTACACCTACTCTTTTAATTCTTTTGTAACAGTGTAAAGTAGTGGTATCCTTGGTGATGAACAGAATTAACATGATTCTTATCCATTTCTGATTCTGCTGCAAGTGAATCATTTATCTTACTCACTGTCACTGTGTTCACTGTTTGTGTACAAAAATGCTACTGATTTTTGTACATTGACTTTGGATCCTGCTGTTTTTGTATATAGTGATAAAATCTGTAAGACTCTTGGTGGAATTTTTGGAGTCTTATATGTACAGTATCATGTCAACTGCAAATAAGGATAATTTCACTTTTTGTGTTCCTATCCTTATTCCTTTTATTTTTCATTGAATTGTTCTAGTTAATGTTTCCAGTACTATACTGAATAGGAATAGAGATAGTGCATATCTTTCTCTTGTTTCTGATTTTAAAATAAAGGCCTTTAGTTTCTCCCATTTAGTATGTTGGCTGTTGGTTTTGCATATATGGCTTTTGTCAGGTTAAGTACCATCTATTCTGACTCTCTGTAGAACTTTTACCATGTATTAATCTTGGAATTCGGCAAAACCTTCCTTTCTGCATCTATCAGATAGCCATGATTTTTTTCTTGGCTCTATTGATATGGTGCATTACAGTTATGTAATTGTATGTAGTGAACCATTCCTGCATTCCTAGGATGAATCCCACTTGGTCATAATGAGAACTATATATATAGTTTGTTTGTTTGTTTTGTTTTGTTTTGGTCTTTTTGAGCTTTTTGAGTTCAGGTGTCACTATGCAGTTCAGGCTGGCTTTGACTTCACTTTTGTAGAACGGGCTGGTCTTGAACTCACACTAATCCTCCTGCTTCAGCCTCCCAAGTACTGGGATTGCAGGCATGTGCCACCACTCTGGCTTGTATAACATTTTTGATAGTCTGATACATTGCGTTTGCTAATATTTTATTGAGAATTTTTGTATCTATATTGATGAGAGAGATTGGGCTGTATTTCTATTCTTTAGTTGGATCTCTGTCTCTCTGTCTGTCTCTCTCTGTCTCTGTTTCTGTCTCTGTCTCTGTCTGTCTCTGTCTCTGTCTCTGTCTGTCTCTGTCTCTGTCTCTATCTGTCTCTGTCTCTGTCTCTGTCTCTGTCTCTCTCTGTCTCTGTCTCTGTCTCTCTGTCTCTATCTCTCCCTCTGTCTCTGTCTCTGTCTCTGTCTGTCTCTGTCTGTCTCTGTCTGTCTCTGTTTGTCTCTGTGTGTTTCTCTCTTACTCAGATTAATACTTGCCTCCAAGGTTGATCTGGGAGATCTGCTTCACTTTCAATTTTGTTGAATAGTTTGAGGAAAGTTGGAATTAAATCTTCTCTAAATTTCTTATAGAATTTAGCTATGAATCCATCAAGACCTGGGCTTTTCTTTCCTGGTAGGGTTTTTAAAATTACATTTTCAATTTCTTTTCCAGTTATCAGGGATATTCAGATTTTTTGTATTTTCTTCACTCAGATTAGGCATTTTGTAAGTATCAAGGAAACTGTTCATTTCTTCTGTGTTTTCCATCTTGTGAAAATAAAGATTTGGAAGTAGGTATTGATGATGTTCTGAGTTTCTCTAAGGTTTATAGGGCCTTCACTCTTTTTATCCTTTATTACATGAAATCATGATTTTATTTCCTCTTTAAAATGAGGTTGGCTAGGGTTTTATCAGTTTTATTTATTGTGTGAAGAATCAACTGTTTGATTCATTTCTTCTTTATATTGGTTTCTTCATTGCTATTGCATTAATTTTTGTTCTGATCTTTATAATTTCCTGCCTTTGGGCCTTGGACTTGACTTCTCTTCTTTTTCTAGGAGCTTGAGGTGCAGCATTAGATAATTTATTTGGGCTTGTTCTGTTTTCCTAATGTGACAATTTATCGCCAAACATTTTCTTTCTAAGACAGCTTTCGTTTTATTCCATAGGTTCTGGTAAATGTTATTTGCATTTTCATTTGGCTGTAAGTATTTTTTAATTATTTCTTTAATTTCATCTGTGTCATTGATTGGTTATGAGGTTATTATTTAATTTCCATGGGTTTGTGATGTGTAGCAGTTTCTTTTTCAATGATTTCCAGCTTTATTACACTGTGATCAGATAGTATAAATGGGGTAATTTCAGTTTCTTTACATTTACTTAAGACTGCCCTGTGTACTAGTATATGGTCTACTTTGACATATTTTGTGTAGCTGATATGAATGTATATTCTGTTGTAGTTGTGTCAAAAATCCTAGATGTCTTCCAAGTCAATTTCTTCACAATTTCGATTTAGTTATTATTTCTTTGTGGAATTTTTGCCTGGTTAATTTATCTCTTTGTAACAGTGACATGTTAAAGTCCCTCATTACAGTTGTATCATTGTTCATTTGATAATTTTATGTCTGTTAAAATGTGTCACATGTAGGTGAGTGTTCCTACATTTGGTGTACATATACTTATAAGTGTTATCTCTTCTTGAAGGTTTCCCTTGACCAGTATGTAGTGACCTTTATCCTTTTGAATGATATTTCGTTTGAACTTGATATTTTCAGTAACCAGCATAGCTATTCCTTCTTTTTTCTGACTTTCTGTGACATGGATAATTGTTTTCCAGTCTTTGGCTTTTACTCTCTCAACTTCTTTTTGAGTTAAATATGTTTCTTGTATGCAGCCTATTGTTGGGTTTTGTTTCTTAATTCACTCTGCCAATTTGTCTCTTTTGATTGCAGAACTGAGGCTTCCTACTTTAATGGCAATAACTGATATGTACTGGCTTATCTTTGTCATATTATTTTCCAGCTACAGGTTCTATACTTTTTCCTCATTTTAATTACTTGCTCTTTTCAGTGATTCCTTTCTTTTATTCTTGCAGCTTTTAGAAAAAGGAACAGCAAATAATTTTAAGCTTAGATTTGCCATGCTCTGTTATTTACCTCCTTTTCACATTTTCTATTCTCCTGCGCTTTTTCTTCACTCCTCCTTGCTTCTTTGCTTAATTCAGCATATTCTTTCAGTGCTCAGTATTGCCAAGTTCTCGATGTTTTGATGTGAATAAAACATTTTGGTTATTTCCCTGCTGAAGAATTAAAATACTTAAAAAGTATACAAGTTTCCTAGTGTATGATCACAAGAAAGTCTCAGGGGAAATGTATGTGAAAATAGAGTACTATAAGGCGGTCAAGCATGCCACAGCTGACTGTGAGGGCAACTTGAAATATGAAGTTGATCAGTCTGTCTAGGTCTCAGTAATACACTGATGTTTGAGCAAATAATCAACGTAGGTGAAGAATTGAACCCAGTAGTCACTGCAGGAATGATCCTTCCAGAAAGAAAAGCCAGAACAAAGCCATCCAATATGTGTTACCTCACTTTCCCCTATTCTCACCAGCTGAGGTTCCGTTTTCTCTGAACGCATAACAAAAGTAATACTTTGCATATTAACACCACATTTTTTTAGGCATGGCTTAGGCTAGTGCTGTGCTTTTCATTCATACCTGTTTCCAATTCTAAGCAGCAGATTCAAGGCAGAAAGAATGTACCTGAGGGGGTCTGCGATGGGAGGGGGGAAGCTGATTTATTCAGGGGAGCCTGCTATAGGGATGTCAAAGTGCATAGGGACCTAAAAGCAAGAGCCCTGGGTGAGCAGAAGCTTGAGGGAAGTGAGAGGTAGCCTTTGGCTATACAACAGATCTGACTGTGTAATAAGACAAAAGTTCAACTATGAGAAAGAGTACAGAGAAAACAGGCAAGATTGCTCCCCACGTCAAAGAAATAGATTCATTGAATAGTGTTCTGTACAAAGGCTTCATAATGCATTCACAAATCTACCAGAATGATACACATTGTGATAGCAATGAATAAATCTCTTTAGAGGACAGAACAATCTGACATATGCTTAAGAAAAACAATGTGTTCAATAGATATCAGCTAACATCTTATTTTATCATTTCTGTAGCACTTAGCAATATGGACAACTGATTCATTAGATTGTCTTTTCTCCTTTTTGAGAACAGGCTATATTTCTGTATTTACTTTGATTTATTGTGGATAAAAATATATACTGCTTTTTTGAGAATTTGCACAGTTAAAATATTTCAGAGATTATACAGACATCTTTGAGTATGTGCTTCTGTTTTTGAAAACTTAACAGAAAATCTAGAGACTATACAATATCACTATCTTTGCAATGCTAGTTTTCTATTATTTTTTCTTATTTATTTCTTATTTTCCAGTACTCTTACATTCTTTTTCAATGAGGTTGCCTGAGAAATGTTTTTATAAGAGTCTCACTTTCAAATTATGCAGATGATTTTGAGGTAGCTGTTATGACTGAGAATAATTGTGAAATTGTAGCTTATAGACGGCCAAATCAAACAAGAAACCAGTGAGTGCAGAGGCAGGGAGGAGGTTAGGGGCATTTTCAAGTCAAGCAGAGATGACTTATCCCTCCTGACGAGGTCACAGTCAGACACTACCAGGAGGTCACAGTCAGACACACATAGATACCAGAAGCAGCTGCGCCATGGGAGTGACACAGAGTTCGCAGAAGTACATGTATAATAAGAAAAAGCCTACTCTCAAAAGAGTGAAAAGACAATTTAATGACTTGGTGGTCAATGCTTCTAAGTGCTACAGAATGATAAAATAGGATGTGAGCTGAGAAGTGGCCTCCTTAAATTCAGTCATTAGAAAGTCCTGACTGAGCCCAAAACAATGGAGGTCTGAGAAAATAATGAAAAGGTGAGGTCATGAGTGTAGAGAGCAAAGAGTAGATTTGCAGGGTTCTAACAATGCCAGAAAAGACGAAAAAAATGTTCTATTACTGGAAAGTGAAGTGGGCCAGGGAATGATCTATAAAATAAGACCTTTCTTTTTTTTTTTCCTTTTGGAATGGGGTTATACTATGTGAAGGGTATGCACTTAAAAGTCTAAAGAGAATAATGATGAGATTTCTATATAATAATAATGATAACCACATTAGCCTATGCCTCAATGATGTTCCTGCTATTGCTTAAGTTTCAGTGTAATCTTTCTACCTGAAGTGCAGGCTACATACTTCAGAGGTCATGTAGAGTATTTCTCTTATATTCGTTAGAGTACTAGACACAATGCTAAGCAAATAAATCTAACAACTAAAGACCTTCTTCTTCTTAAGTCTTGCAAAAGGAACAGCTTCAAAGTGCTCATGTGGTAGAACACACCTGTAATCCCAGCATTGGAGAGCCTGAAAACAGGAGAATCGCTTGAATCTGAGCTGTGTAGTGAGACCCTGTACCAAATACATGAAATGAAACAAAAATAAAAGGTATAGTTTCTATTTTATTAACATGTCATTGTGAAAATGTTATAGTATTCTAAAAGGTGAACCAAATAAGTTATATATTTCAGAATAAATATCAGTCACCTAAAATGTGTGGCAGCCCTTGTACATGCACTCTTATGTACCTTGAAGTCCTAACAGATGTTGTTATGGATGGTGTCTATGTGTCTCTTAAAAGCCTCATGAAGTCATAGGGTGGCTTCTGGAGTTTGGGACTGATTCTTGATCCCATGCTGGGATTATGTGTTTGACAGCTCTGGGGCAGATAATCTTCATTACAGTGTCAGGAGGAGAGGCTTGCTGGCTGCCCAAGCTGCTGCCATCCCTTTTGTTTTTGTTTTTGTTTTTTGTTTCATTTATTTGTTTATTTATTTTTTAAGGGAAGGGTCTACAGCGTGTTCAGAGGCTCATGAATACATTGGACTCATAGTCATCCACCTATTTGCAGCCTCTCAGAAGCTGGGATTACAGGCACATGCCACCACTCTCAGTCTCAATTGCCTTCTCACCTAGCTCCAGGGGTGGAGCCTGCCTATCCCCTGTTCCTGCTTGCAGGCTCTTTAATCAACTGACACATTTGACCAGCCCATCTTTTGCTCTCTTGTTCTTTGTCACCACCATGAGTTGTGACTGTGCGCCATGTGCCACACTCTGCCCTGCAGCCAACTGAGTATGGACTGAAAGCTCCACAAACTGTGAGTTAAAAATAAATAAATAAATAAATAAATAAATAAATAAAATAAAAAACATTTCCATCTCTACTTTTGAGTACTGGGTATTTGTCCCAGCAAAAAGAGAAAAGTGAGACATATTTCATTCCTTCAACACATATGTAGTTACTCCTTTTATAAATGAAATATCAACCAATGGCTTACAAGCAAAGGAGTGAAAAAAATGACAATTTATAGGCTCTCATAATTATATTCTAATAGAGTTACAGTAACTTTCTTCAGAGAAACACAAAGCTTTCAACTATAAATAAAGAAATATATGTCACAATAATCCAGTAGCCCAAAGACCCAATAGCCCAAGAACCTACTGGCCCGATCATATCATATAAATGTGTCTATGAGTAGTTCTTATCTGTTTTGGAGAGGAAAATTATCTCTGGCAGCTGAAAACATCTCAGTTTAATAAAATATTTAAGAAGCAATCACTTAAGCAAACTGTTCTAGATATTGTTCCAATTGGAGAATAAAACTGACATTTACTTTATATCTACTGAAAATCATGATTTTGGATTTTTGTGCCTAATAACACTTCTGGTTTAATCAACAGAACTAGAAAGTTAGCAGGGCGTGGTGGCGCATGCCTGTAATCCCAGCACTCGGGAGGCTGAGGCAAGAGGATCGGTGAGAGTTCGAGACCAGCCTGGGCTACAGAACTGAGCTCAAGGCCAGCCTGAACTGTACAGCAAGACCCTGTCTCAAAAAGACAAAAAAAAAAAAAAAAAAAGCAAGTCTTCATCTAGTTCCTGACTACAGCTATTCATTCGATAGTTTTTAAAAATTTTATAAGCTATATTATTTTAAATATAGTTTAGTAAATATGTAAATATGTATCCTAAATATATTCCTGTATCATAAAATAGTGAACTGATATATATACACTCAGCAGTCTTCAGCTATCTGAGCATCAACATGCAGGTAATGGAAGAAACTATCATGATACCGGTTCTAACTCACAAAAAGAGATTACATGACTTAGTGAGCAGATGTCGGGATATCAGGTAATGTGGATTTCATAGTTGCCCTCTGTGAGACAATAGTTTATTTAGACAACTGACAAAATCACTTGCTATTAGTACAATTTATAAATAGAATGTATAATTAGGCAGTCACCGTGGATGCATTGCTTATCTGGCAGGGGTAAATCAAATAACATTTAGGGTAGACAGAAAAAGTGGAACTTAACTGCAGTAGTGTGAGCAAAACCAGAAGATAAAAACATTCTCTTAAAACTTCTCTACTTGGGACTATCATTTGAAGTGTGAGCCAACTCTCTTGAGAGAGGAGGGAACTCTCTGAAGGCTTGCACATCTGTAATTTTGTACCTGAATAACAACTTTCCTACGTTCCAACATAATTCTACTAATGTACAGAGAATTTCTCACTATGACTTTAGTCATGAATAAGCCATGTGAACATAGCGGAGTATGAAACTGAGACCCCTACACAAGAGTCTTCTAAAAACAGCAAATTAATTGTGATGAGGGAGACAACAGTTTATGGCAACAGAATAGATGGCACTTGAGTACAGCTTGTTTTAGTCCCTCATATATGTTACCACACATACTTATGCTGAGACTGTATCACCCAGGACATTATGAAACACTGTCCAAATATATCATGACAATGATGACAATGTCATAATAATTCAACATCAACATGAAACATTCACTCTTACTGTTTCAAATGTCATCTATAACACTGTCAGTGAGAGAGGACATTGGTTAACTAACTCCCTCACAATTTCCTTGGGTCCTGCGGATGATCATGGAAGAATTGAAAAGGTGAAGCATTAGTCAAGGGTTTGAATGGTTGTGTAGGATCTAGAGGTTGGGTTTGTGTTTATCTAATTTTTGTATACTCCGCTCTCAGAAATATTTGCCTACAATGGAGTAGAGACAAGGTATTTTTATGGATTATAAAATTTATTCTTCCTTTCTTCCTTCCTTCCTCCCTCCCTCCCTTCTTTCCCTCCCTCTTTTTCTTCTTTCCATCATTCCTTTCATTCTTTTATCTTTTTTCTTACTCATTTCCTTTCTTCTTCTTTCCTTATTTCCCCCTCATCTCTTTCTTTCTTTCAACAAATATTTGTTCAGTTGTATTATGTAAAATTTCTCTAGAACATAATTGATAGGGCTATTATCTTGTCTTTGAGAGCTTTGTGTGTGTGTGTGTGAGAGAGAGAGAGAGAGAGAGAGAGAGAGAGAGAGAGAGAGAGAGAGAGAGACCAGGATTCAAACTCATGACCTTGCACTTGCCAGGCAGGCACTGTCTTTGAGAGCTTTATGGCCCAATCAAAGGTTTGTCTATGCCAAGGAATATTTTATACTTACCAGGTTGATCAGATTTTCCTTCTGAACCTAACTTCAGAGTTTAAATTTGTAGATGATGTAATAATTGTTTATATAATTTGATTTTCATGGTTACGAATAAAGCTTAGTATGCTCCTTTACCAGATTCAATGGTTTATGAAAAAATTTCTATTTCAGTTTACAGATAATTGGTGCCCCATATGTAAGACTAAGGAAACTAAAATAAATGTATTGTTTTAGAGTCCATGTCATATGTAACAATGTACTGGCTTAAGGCCACATACATTTATTGTTTGTTAATTTTTAAAATTGAAATTTCTAAAATCAAGGTGAGACGGGTCACCTCTATACTCAGTAGGTCTTGTTCTATAGGAGAATCCTTCCTGCTCACCTGCATGCTCTAATGGCCTCAGATTTTAATTATCTCATGAGACAAAGCTTCAAAGTGTGCTTTTATCATCACATGGTCATTTTTGATGCATCTTTGTATGCCTATTTATATTCCCAGTAAGATTTTCTCATTAGATTTAGAGCCCAGGATAATCAATTATTTATGTATTTACTTATGTATTTACTTATTTATGTTTGTGGCCAGCTGAGTCTGCTCTGGGGATGCAGCTGATGTGACATATCATGCCAGGGGAATCAAACTGCTGTCCCTGTGCTTGCCTGAGCAGGTGCTTCAGTACACTGAGCTATCTCACCTGCCCAGGATAAATTATTACTATCTCTTCCCAATTGTTACCTTAATTATATCTGAAAAGACCATACGTTTAAATAAATTCCTATTATGACGTTGCATAAACATTGTTTATCTTTACAAAAGATTTTTCAACAGGAGGAATTGAATTCACAACCTCGCACTTGCCATGCAAACACTGTGACACAGAGCCATATCCGTGGTCTCAAGATGCACATGTTTTGAAAACCCACTATCAATCTATGACATAAATTTAATATGTTTGAGAAGAGAATTCCTTCAGATTTGATGGATGCTGTGGTATAGCACTACAATTTCCCTTCAGGAACAAAAGATCAGCTAGATGTGCTGCAGGCAGATAAGCCACAAATATGCAGAGTCCTTTTGTCTCAGCTGAGGTAAGCCAAGTTATTCAAGATTCCCTGCGTAGTTCTTTTAGTCTGCTCCCCATTGCTATGACAAAGTTACTAAAAGAATCAACTATAAGCAACACAAGATTTATTTGTGGCCATGGTTTAAGGTGTTTCATCTGTATATCCTTGGTTCCATTGTTTCATTGGCTAATGCTAAAATAGAAGAACATCCCAGCAGAGAGGTAAGTGCTAGCATAAATTGTTCATCTCATGCTTTAAAAGGGACAAGGCCTAGGGGCTTGGGAGATAACTGAGTGGTATAAATGTTTGCCTGGCAAGCGCAAGGCCCTGAGTTCAATGCCTGGTACCACCAAAAAAAAAAAAAAAAAAAAAAAAAAAAAAAAAAAAAAAAAAAAAAAAAAAAAAAAAAAAAAAAAACAACAACAAAAAAAAAACAAACAGGGCTAGTAGTGTCCAGGAGATACACAGAAAATAGACATGCATAGAATGAAATATTAATTCAACTCATGCAGTTAGCTGAGCTCAGAAATATAAAAACAAGTATAGGAAAGGGAGAAAATTTTAGAACAAGAAGAGGCAAATAATGTTCCTTCCTCCCAGGAAAGAAATTTCTTAAAAGTAGAGTAAATTATTTTGCAGCTCTTGTCTACCTCTGAGTTAAATGTAGAGGAGCTTAATAATACAGAATTACCTATTTTTTGAAACTTGGTTTACTTTGAATTCAAGCTCTTGAGTAACTGATTTTCTTTAGACTGCTTTATGAAGCCTACATCCGCAGTTGTGGTTCTAAGCATGTAGAGTCACCTGTTTAAAATCAGTTCCAATGATGCTCTGTTTATCTAGAAAAGACAAACACTCTGAACTAAGTCTCGCTTCCCAGAAGCCAGAAGCTTTTATTTCTTCTTGCTGTTTTCTTAATAAACATTTTTCTAACTTCTTCCTTTCGTGCACAGTTTCATTATTTGAGTTTCATGAGCCAGCAGTCTCCATTTCCATGTACTGCACGGAGTTGGCTCTTTCAGTGTCAACCAGGAAGCAAAGACAGAGAGAAGGAGCTGGGATCCTGTCAATGCCCAACCAAGGAAAAGTCCCAAATATGCATCTTTCATTCTCTACCCCTCATTCTGTAGCATTCTCCCAGTTCTTAGTAACAAAACAAGCTGACCACCAAGTCCTTAATATATGAACTTCAGGGTACAATTCATATAGAAACCATAACAGCATCCTGTACCTAATACCTGATTAACTTGAACAGGAAGGAATAAAATATTGCATCTATCTTTTCTATTATCTATTGTTCTTAGAGAACCAATATCTTAAACACTCTTTGCAAAATAGTCTCAGATTTATTCTGAAATTGCTATGTATCAGAACATATCCATCTTCCCAATTTTATATCACACTTTTATTTTCCTTCACTTCCTTGCCAGATCCCAGGGCAGAGTTTCATAAAGTTTCTGATCCTTAGACTCTCCTAGGTGGTACTTACTCCCTAAGAGCTTAACCAGCTACACAGATATTGATAGATGATTTATATTTATGTTTCCCAAGATAATATCATCCTAAATTATCTATGATATAATCAGATATATTTTTATTATATTCAAACCGTCTATATTTTATGTTACTCTGATTGATAGTAATATAGTTCACCTAATTCTCTTCCACTGTATCTCCTGTCAACTTAATGAATATAATGAGCAATCACTTTAAAAAAATTTAAGGGAAACAAAGTGTTTATATCCTTGTTCTGAAATTAAAGCATGTCTTTCATCTACAATGTTGTTTTGACTCCATAGACAGAAAACCTTATGAATATATTAATAATAATCATAGAAGCTATGAAATGATAATGAATTGTTTGACAAAGGCAAATAATTTTTATCAGATGAATGAACAAATCAATTGTGGTATCTACAGATAATAGAAAGGTATTTAGTTTTTTTTTTTTTAAATGATCTTGCAGACCCTCTAAAAATTACATTAAAAGAGAAAATATTGACAAAAGAAACCAAAAACACACTGTAAACAATGAAAACTAAATACCAACTCTCCAAACAACCAGTGGAACACAGATAAAATTTAAAAAAGTGTTTACCATCAAATAAAGATGCAGATATAATTTACCAGAACCTGTAGAATAAAATGAAAGCTGTATTAAGAGAGAAATTTAGAGCGGTAAATTCATACATTATGAAAATAGGATCAGCCCAAATAAATGATAGTATAGTGTATCTCAAGTTCCTACAAGAGGGAGAGCAAGTCAAGCCCAAAGCCCCAAGAATACAGGAAATTATAAAGATTAGAGCAGAAATTAATTCAAGGAGATGAAAACAATACACAGAATAAGTAAATCATATATTTGGTTGTTGGAAAGAATAAATAAAATTGATAAAATCCTAAGAAACTCAGTCAAAAAAAGAACAAAAAAAATCATGCAATAAGTAATGAAAAGGGCAAAATAAGATGCTAGAGAAATTCTGATCATTAATATGTACTTCCAAAATTTGAATCTCATAGAATGGAAAATACAGAGGAAATGGAAAGTTTTCTAGATGCATATCAAATGCCAAAGCTGAATCAAGAAGACATAGAAACTGTGATTCACCCAATAATGGAAAACAAAAATGGAAATGTAACACAATAATCTATGAGCAAAGAAAATTTCAGGTCTTCTTGGCTTCATCACTGAACTCTACAAGAAATTTAGAGAGGATTTAATGCCTACTTTTCTCAAATTATTCAATGAAACTGAAAGAGACCAATTCTACCAAACTCATTACTGGTAGAACATATTCTGAGAACAAAACCTGAGAAAGATCCAGTTAAAAAGAATAACACAGGCCAATTTCCCTAATGAACTTAGATTAAAAAATCCTCAATAAAATGCTAGCAAACAGAATGCAGCAAACCATCAAGAATATTATACATCACAACCAAGTGGGATTTACGCCAGGAATGTAGAGATGGTTCAACATATAAAATATATAAATACAATAAACCACATCAGTAGAGCCAAGAATACAATTCACATAATCTCAATAAATTCATAAAACGTTTTGAAAAAAATCCCAAACTTTTTGATGATTACAACCCTGTAGAGAATTAGAATAGATGATATTTACCTCAACCAGACAAAAGGCATGTGTGAGAAACCAAGAACCAACATCATCCTTAATAGATAAAAACCAAAAGCATTTAGTTGAAAAACATGAACAGAAGAAGAATATCCAGTGACTGCGCTCTTGCTGATGTTCTGGAAACATTAGCCAGAGCAATTAGATAGAGAGAAATAAAAGAAAGAAAGATTGGAAGAGAAGAAATGAAATTATCACTATATGCAGATATCATGATAATCGAAATAGAAGAGCCCAAAAACTTCAACAAGAGGCCTGTAGATTTAATAAGCAAATTCAGAAATGTAGACAGATGCAAAATAACACTCAACAATCAGTAACATTTTTATACACAAAGAATAAATGGTATGAGAGAGAAATTTAGGGAGAGTACACTTTTCACAATAACATCCAAGAACATGAAATACTTACAAATCAATCTCATAAAGGAAGCCAAGATTAATACAGTGAAAATTATGGCACTCTGAGAGACGGGATTGAGGAATATTTGAAAAATGTTTCCTTGTCCTAGATAGGAAGAACCAATATTGTGAAAATAGCCATAAAACGGTGCCTCACTTAAAGTAGATGTTCTATTCCCCATGATAAGTGAAAATCAGCAAAGTAGCAATGTTATACTTATTTTAGTATTTATATAAATTTTAAAGCTTTATAAAGCTTTCCCACACTCTTATAAACATTTCCCACACTATTGAAAATTCTTCTAATATTATTAAATTCTGAAGTCATAAACCTACATAATTTTGATAATATACGCATGCTGCATGGCAATGCAAAATCCCATGATGTAGTGAAAGCAATTTAGATTAATATTTTTGAACCCCACAAATAGTGAATAAATGAAAGATGAACTGTGAAATATGAAGGGACTATTGTACTCCTAAAATTGTTAGACATATTCAATGAAATCCCAATGAAAATAGCATTAGCATGACGCACAGAGGTAGAGAAAACTTTCTTCAAATTCATCTGGAACCAGCAGAAACCCAGAATATCAGAAGTAATCATGGGCACAAAAAAAAAAAAAAAAAAAAAAAAAAAAAAAAAAAAAAAAAAAAAAAAAAAAAAGGAAGCATCAAAATCCCTGACCTAAAATTATACCACAGAGCTACTGTTATAAAATCAGTACTGTCATAGAGACAAACCTGAGGATAAATAGAACAGATTAGAAGACACAAGTGCAAACACATGCAGCCACCTTATCTTTGATAAAAGTGTGAAACATGTTTCCTGGAAAAAAAGATAGCCTCTTTAATAAAAGATGCTGGAAAAACTGGCTTTCAATATGCTACAGGCTAAACTTAGCCTCATATCTATCACTATGCACTAAACTACAGTAAACATGGATCAAAGATTTAAACATTTAAATAGAAACACCAAAACTCCTGAAGGAAAACATAGGCAGAAGACTTAAGGACATGGGGTAGGTAGAGAGTTCATGAATAAGAACCAAATGGCAAGGGAAATACTTCAAAAATCAACTATTGGGATCTCACCTTTTTGAAAAGGTTCAGCACATCAAAATATATCACCAGCAGACTGAAAAGAAAACCCATAAACAAGGAAAAATTATAGCTGACAGCCCCTCTGACAAAGGCTTTCTATATATAATATATAAGAATTTTAACATGTCAGAGCTCACAAGTTCACAGACCAAAATAAAAAATGGACACCTCAGATAAATGCTTACTTCTCAAAAGAAAAAATACAGATGATAAGTAAATGTATGAAAAAATTTCCAATATCATTGGTTCTTTGAGAAATGAAAATTAAGCCAACATTAAGAATCTATTATCCCACACAAAGAATGGCTATCATCAAGAAATCAGTCAGTAACAAATGCTGGAGGGACTGTGTGGTAAAGGAACCTTTCTCCACTGTTGGTAGGAGTAAAGATTGGTGTAGCCACTGTCAAGGTAAGTGCAGAGATTCCACAAAACCTAAGATTGAAAGTCCCATTTAATGTAGCTATTCATCCCCTAGGTATTTTTCCATAAAACTGCAAGCATCATACTACAGTGACATATATGCACCCTTATTTATCGCAGCATAATTTGTCACAGGTAAATCTTGAAAGCAAACCTAGTGCCTATCAACTGAATAATGAATAAGGAAGATGAGATGATTTTACACAATCGAGTATCATTCAGCTATTTTTTAAAAAGATAACATAAATTTGAGGCTTTTATCAGTAACTGGATGAATCTAGTGGCCATATTCTTAAGTGAAACAATTCAAACCTATAAGCGTAAACATTGTATTGTCTCCTTAGCATGAGAACCTGACAGAAAAATACAATCTGAATGGTACAATTGATAATGGGAAAAGGCAGTGATCTTGTTCAAAATGAAGGAATTACTGAGCTGAGGAGGACAGGAGAGGGTTTGGAGGAAAGAAACGTATCTGTGTATGCAATCAGAATGGTTTGAACAAATGTACTGTGGATTTCTGTAGCTCTGTGGAAAGAAGTATTTGATGCTTAGTTTGTTTGGCTCTGTTCTTATTTTCTGATATAATTCTTTTTTTCCAATTTTGCATGCATATGTCTGGCAATATGTAAATATAATTTGAAGACAACACTGCAATAGAAATACTGTGAAATGTACATTATTTTGTTTGGTGAAATTCTCCATCATTTGTAATTTTTCTGTTTTAACACTATTTTGGAATCTCTTTTAACAATAGAAATTAAATCTATTCTGTTGATCTTATTATTTGGCTCATGCATACTTAATTATTTGTTTGGATTTGTCCCTTCTATACTCAGAGCTATACGTCTACCCAAGATAAATGTGTGTGGCATCTATTGAGGGCCTTTAGATAGACCCGCCCAAGAATATCTCTGACTGCCAAATGCAACTACAACCCCTTTCAGCCTGAAGAAGTCAGAGCAGTCATCATCCATAATTCCCTCATGGCAGTTCTTTAGAGGGGGGGAATGTTGTAGGTAGATAAATTAGATAGAATTATTATAGGCAGTTAGACAGGTTCAGATCCTCACGGATGACATGGAAGATAAGGTGACTTTACAACTAGAGACAAACACTCCTCTGTCCAGATATCAACAAGAGTAACCAAAAGCAACTACATACTTTCTTAAGGGTGGGCATCAGGTATTGGTATACTAAATAATTATTAATCACCTTGAAAGAGCCTGGAAAGTCAGGAGCCCAAGCCCAATAAGTGGTACTTTTGCCTGCTTGCTATGTGACTTGCCTTCCCATTGGATCTTGATTTTAGTCTATCTTGCCTGAGCAATGGTGCTTGCGGTCTCATTGGTTGACAAGTTTTGTCCCACCTCATGCCCACCGAAGTGAGTTTCCATGTCTTCTCCACATCCTTGGACCTGGCTCACCAGGTGGTTGTCATCTCTGGAGGTCCCTGGAAGAGACAGCTTTCCAGGTACAACCCTCTTAGGCACCCCTCCTGGTCCTCTTTCAGAGGAACTTTCTTTCCCCCAATAAATTTATTCTGCTCAAAGAAAATAAAAGTAAATTAAAGAAAAAGAAATGAGCTACACAGCAGCATAAGTGTCTGCCTGGCAAGCATGATGTTCTGAGTTCCATCCTAGGTTAAAGAGAGAGAGAGAGAGAGAGAGAGAGAGAGAGGAAAAGAAATGATTTACAAAGCCATAGAAACCAGAGAAAACACTTACAAGCATGTCAACAAGTAAAAGAAGCCCATTAAAAGGCTATACACTGTCACACTTCGGCTAACCAACATTCTAGAAAAGACCATACCGTATGTAGCAAAGACCTGCAGCTGAGAGGGATTTAAAAAGTGAAAAGATAAATGGACAAAAGAAAATGACATTTTAATCGCATGGAATTTTGTATGTCATAGCATAATGGTGGATAAATATAAGTATTTATTTGTCGAAACACGTGGAATATGCATCAAAACTGAATGATAATAGGAGCTATGCCTTTGGTAGTCCTGTGTCAGTGCTGGCTTATGGCCTATCACAAAAGTGCCTCTATGGGACACGGCATTGATGGGGGTGTGGCTATGTGTGGGGGAGCGGAGGGTGTATTGTGAGAGCTCTGAGTATTTTCTATTGAATTTCAGCATAAACTTTAAACTTTTCTTAATGTTACATTAATTAAAATGAAAAAATCATCATAGATTTTTGACAAATTCATATGAAGAAGGTCCAGAATACATCAATGAAACATTAAGGATGATGTTTAAAAAGCAGTTGAGACTTTACTAATAATCATCTTCAGAAAAAAAAAAAATTGTTTTTGAATAAATAAATTTTGCAAATTATAAACTATTACAAAGAGCTACTTAGAGATACTAGCAGGAATTATTCTCTCAATTGAAGTTTCATATTACTATTTGTCCAGGGAAACAGTTTAATATATCATAAATATCCAACAGAAGAGGCTATCTCAATTCAACAATGATTTGTAGCATTTTAAGTGAATAGTTTTCAATCCTTAAAGTGAGGATGCAAAACAGAATAAATGAAGGAACATATGAAAAACCTCAAAAATGAATAAATTTCAATTACCTCATATAATATTTACATATTTATTCATCAACATTTAAAAATATTTATTTCCCTTGTTCCCAGAGACAGCTAAAAACTTGTTTAAAATGTCAAAAATACTTATCAGAAACATTATTTTTTTAAATTCTGTAAGGGTGATAATATCCACCCCCACCAAAAAAAAAAAAATGAAGCAGTGGTCAAAAAGAAGTGTTAACAAGATGCTAGTCCATAATGGGAATCCACCTGAAAGAGTTACAGAAAGAGATCAACAGTTAAACTTTCTGTCTCTGTTTGTCCCTTCTCTCTCCCTCTCTCTCTATCTCTCTGGCTCTCTCTGTCTCTCTCTCTCTGTCTTTCTGTCTCTCTCTGTCTCCTTGCCCACCCCCATGTTTAAATCTATTGTTTAAGGAGGAAAAAAGAATATTCAAATCCCACATTTGTTCCTCTGATTAGGAGGGAAAAGGAATTCTACAAACAAGTTAATTAAAGAATAAGTGTTTAAATTAGATAAAAACAAAAATAACAAAACATCCACAATAGGCTTTCTTTCTCACTAAGAATTTTTCTTTAAAATTTCCACATGTTTTTTGCTTGAGTTTCTGTTGATCAGTGTTTCCTTCAAGTCACCATGTCTATGTAACACTGAAAGCACAGAGACCCAGATGATCCGTGTTTGTCCTGAGCTAAAAAATTCAAAAACCTCTAAACAAAGTCCAATTCTTACTTTATATTTTGGCTCATTTACACATATGTGGCATGTGACATTAGACTCATGGCCTTAATGTTCACGTTAATAATTAATATATTTTCCTTGTTATATACATTCTTAATTGTCTCCCTGCCCCCCCGCTGCAGAACAGAAGAAATGACATAATATTTCTCAGATTTGTGAATTTATGCATCAATGGAGGGAAACATCACAAGACTGTTCTGGGGAGGCAGAAAGGAAAGAAGCCTAGGAACCAAAATTTAACAAAAGCAACATACAATTATGCTTCATTAATACTCACTAAACTATAAACAACTTCCATAATGGCAATCACTTCTATTGTTGCCCTAATTTCTGAAATAATCCTCTGGGAACAGAGAGTGATCTTTTGAAGGTCAAAGTTGCCTCTTGTCCTTACCCTACCTTCAAGGAATTATCAAACGTATTAGGAATTATGGCTCATGAACCATGAAGTGAAAATAAAATTTGAAAACTTATAATGATTGCCCACACACATACAGAAAGATGAGATGAAACAACACACACACACACACACACACACACACACACACACACACACAAAATCAATAATGTAAAGCAAACTAATTCATTCTAAGACATGCTCAGAACTGTCAGGTTTTAACAACCCTGATTCTAATTCAATAATTTGCATTAAAACTCTTGTGTGACATGGATCTTCTCAGCCCGGTGTGAAAGTAGCTGCAGTCACTTTCTCTTGCAAAGTCCCAGAGTCCAGGAAGGTCACAGCAGTGTGATAAACTCCTCTGAGCAAACAGCACGTATGTCCAAGATTTCAATTCTCTTGAAATCAATAAACTTCCAAATATCTCCAGGAAACCATGCCTCTTGTGAGGCAGATTGTTCTTTCCAGATGTACGGCTGCCTTACCTTGGGTGCTTGAGCACTTAGCGGTCGATTAACTGTTGCGAGAACTGATTCCCCCAAGGAAATGGGTTCTTATCTTTGCGGCCCAGCAAGCTGAGGCTTGGCGAATTGGAATGCAGCAAGTCAGTAAAGGAACTTAGCTCAGCATGTAGGGGAAAACAAGACTGATGTGCTGTATAAATGGGCCTTGGTGAGCTGCCTGTGTTTTCCTTTTTCTATTCTCTGTTCATATCTCAATATTTTACTGTCTTAATTATGCATGTTTCCATAATATGACAATATTATATACCAACTAAAATTCTTCCTGATAGCAAAAGCAGTAAGATCCTCTAAAAAACAAAAGTTCCCCCCAGACACATTAAAAAACATGCAGAAATTGATTGATATTTCTCCAGACCCTCCTCAGGGCTGCTCTGCTGAATATCCTCTGCCCTCCCCTGGGAGGTCATAGCACTCACTGTAAGTACATTTGAGCTCCATGGAATCACACTCAACTCAGCTCACTATGAATCAATTAATACTTTGCAGGAGCCCTGCTTTATTTCAAATCAGAAATCAGCAGAATCCACACATTTATGTAGGCCATTTAAAATGTTAGTGCTATTTTCAGAAGAAAATCTTAGTGATTCAGAAGAGTTGCTTCATGGAGAATGAACAAAGAGTTTTTTGTTTTTTTGTTTTTTATCTAAAGTATTGATTTGTTCAGATTTTCATGGGCCGAAAATAATGCAAGTGAGAAGTTGCCTTTCATCTTATACAATGATTTAATTTAGTATCCCTTAAGTGCCATTTCCTCAAATTAGACCATAGTCATTTCATATAGATTTTAGAAAATATTTATATTTGTTTGCAGTCTTTTCTAAATGTAAACTCCTTTACTTGCATGTAGTTCTCTGTTCATCCAGAAGAAAGTAAGCTTAAGAATAGCTTTGTGAGGGGCCCGACGGGATGGCTCAGTGGTCTGAAGCGCCTGCTTGGGAAAGCTTGGGCGGCTTCAGGGACCGCGGTTCGATCCCCGGCACCACATGCTGTGCCAGCCCTGCCCTCAGGGCGCAGGCTGAGCCGGCCATAAAAATAAGTGAATAAACAAGTAAAGGTTCTGCAACAAGAAAAAAATAAAAAAAAAAAAAGAATAGCTTTGTGGCTCATGGTGCTTTCTCCAAGCAAGTGTTGGTGTTCTATTCACCAACAAATCTATCAAATCTAACTACTGTATCAATCTAACTACTAGAGCCTGTGAGATAGCTCTGTAGTCCAAAGTTCTTGCTTAAGCAAGCTTAGGCAAAACGCAGATACTGCGGTTTGATCCCTCGTCCCATATGCTGTGCCAGCCCCACCTCCAGGGTGGCCTGAGCACGCCACACACACACACACACACACACACACACACACACACACACACACACACACACACAAATAAATAAGTAAATACAAATAAATAAATAAATAAATAAATAAATGTAACTTCGAAACTCGCGGACACGGTATTTGCCACATCAAAATTGGAAATCATCTTCAAATGGACCAGACTATTTATTTATTTATTTATTTATTTATTTATTTATTTTGTGGTACCAGGATTGAACTCAAGATCTTGCAGTTGCCAGCCAAGCACTTTTTCTGCTGAGACAAATCCTAGCCCACAGACCAGATCATTTTAAAGGTTAACCTTTTGTTATATTTCATAGGACTAAGTTTTATGTATATTTACATTCTATAAACAGTGAATATAGCCATGTAATAGCAGCATAAGCGTACACATTCTGAAGCACCTAAACCAAGATGCACAGTTCCTGGGATGCAATTAGCACTCTGGGAATGCTCTCCCACATGAATGATGCAGCAGCAAGGAGAGATCTCACGTTTGGGGCTTACTTTTGACTCTTTGATGGACATTGTATTCTTGTCCATTGAACAAATGTTTGATCAATTAGTCACCAGGCTTAGGCCAGTTCCCTGAAATACAAAAACATACAAAGACATTACAGTAATAGCAACAGAATTTTTTACTGTAAGAAAGAAACCTAAAATATATCTAAAAATATCTGGCAAAAATTATCAAATGAATTTTACAGTGGGATTTTGTATAAGGAGGGCATTTTGAGCTTGCAAAGTAGTTACTGAAATGAGAATGAATATTTTAAGTAAGTGAGAAATAGCACATTAAAAGTGGTTTAATCTGAGAAAGTTAAAAAATAACTCAATAGAATCTAAGTTTTAGATATGTTGTGTTTAAATGTTTATAATATTGGATAAACTGTAAGGAATTTTTTTTCTAAGGTAGGTTTAAAAGGTAGATGGAAAGTCAACAGATACATACTGATAAGCTAATATTTCTAATCAAAATGAAACTCAATGGAGAAAGGAAATAAAGATATGTAAGGTGAATCATGAAGTACAGGGTAAAAAATAAAAAACCTAAAAAAGTTTTGCACAACTTGGGTAGAGACTAAAATACTCAAACGAAAGAAACACTTCAGAGAGACAATGCAAACGCTAAAAGAAAGCAATAGATCAAAGGAATTTGTAAATAAATCATAACTTATGATGTGATTTAGTCTAGAGAAGAAATAGTAACTATCAAGTAGTTATTTGCAGTAGTATGGGCTTGGAAAAATGGATTAAAAAGTATGTGGAAACTCCTGATATCCAAAAAGCAATGAATGTTCTGAAACATCATTATCTCTTGTGTGTGTTGTGTGTGTGTGTCTATGTGCATGTAAATGTTTACTGAATATTTTTAAAACCACTGACATAGGCGGACCATTTTCTCTTTGTTAATGTGAATATTCAGAACTGGAAATGGTAGTTAGAAAGAGTAACATTGGTAAGCCTACTTGGGGCAAATAATTTTATAAAGTAAAATAAAGGCACAGGATGCTATGATACTTTGTCTTTCAGAAAGAAAGAGAGAAAGAGAGAGAGAGAGAGAGAGACAGAGAGACAGAGAGAGACTTGCATAATACATTCAGATCTCATACTGCATTTCGAGGAAGTGCAATAATTGTCTAATAAAACAGAACCAAATGAAGTTTGTAAAGAGGAGAAAAAATTAATCTAATTTTTAATAAATAAACCAAATTAATTAATTTTATGTTTCTCTTGCTTTTGAAATCACACTTCATGCTTGTTTTCCTATGGAGAATATGAAAGTTAGCATACATTTATTTTTAGATATTAATGTTTTTTTAGAGTATGTTATCTTTCGGAAAGGCTTATTTTTCAATTGATTTCAGACACATATTACATTAGAATCAGCAAGATATTTCTAATTGTTTGTACTTTACACTGTAAAAAATTTCTCATTACTAGGTATCTAAATTCTAAGTATTTATATTGCTTTTTCATTATCATTTGCTATTTATGAACATAGTAAGCTTTTTGCTTTAGGTGTAATCTTAGTTATTGGAAAGACTCATGCCTTTTTTTCTTAACTTTCTATTTTAAACTCCACGTTTTAACCACAGTATAAAAAAACAAATCATGGAGTGACTTAACAATCATTCCTCAACATTAAAACCTAGTGATTAGTACAGACTAATGCTACTTTAGTGTATGCTGAGATAAATTGCAGGTGGTTCATAACTTCCCTTTATTTCTTTGTATTTCCACAAAATTATTGTGCATTGTACTAGTTTTATCTTTTTGAACACTTTCTAAATTTCTTCACTGAACTATAATTTAAATATGTCTTTGCTTAGGTCTTGCCAACTGCAGTTCTTCATGGCTCATGTTTTATTCCTGGCTGTATTTTAGAGGCTCACTACCTAAAAGTGCTCATTAGAACTTTCTTGATGGATTCAGGAGGAGGAGAAAAAACTTTATTTAGCTCAATCATTTCCTTTTTGCTAGAATCTGTCATTTGAAACAAGTAACTTTTAATAAAAAAAGATTTGGAGAATATATATATATATATATATATATATATATATATATGGATTTCAATCATCCATGTTAAAATTACCTAGATAGTTGAAAATTGGTGGCATCAGGACTTTTATTATTAGATATCACTGAACAATCTAAAGTAATGAAAAATTCATTAAGTCCATACCAAGAAATAATATTACTACCAAGCAAAAGTGAAATATTCCAAGTCATGAAGGAAGGATAATTGAGCTAGGGCTATAAATAAATTATGACATAATAAAATGGGAAAACATAAAATTTCATGATATGGAATTAAAAGTTTTTTTTTTAACTACTAACATGGAAATGTATCTCTTTACTCAAGTTCATAAAAAATTAGTATTTCATGTTCATCTTATATCTATCCCCCAATTTATAATTTGCATAATATTTGGCAGAGATTTAAGGACCTTGAAGGAGTTTTCTGTGATTTATATTAAATATTTACATACATAGTTTTAGTCATAAGAGTGACTAAAGAATTAGTTATAAGGTTTTAACAAAGATATTATATAGGTATGTGAAATACTAGCTGACTTGAGTTTATTCTGTGTATATTTCTCCAGGGAAAAAATCATAACCTGCCACAGAGGAAGATGAATTTGAGAAGCTGTCAGGGATATTCAACAGAAATGGGGCATTTGCGAATGTGGAAAAACTTGCTTGAGTTGAAATCATTTGAATATAATCATACAACAATTATTGATTTGAAATGTGCTAACTACTCATGGTTTCACACATCGAGCAGATGCAAACTAATAAACAAAGTTAAAGATCCTTCATGGTCTACACTGTTCATTTTCATGCCTACCCTCTTGTGTTAGAAGAAAGGCTGTTTGTTGAGACTGGCTTTATCATATAATGGTCCTACTTGGTGAAAAAGTAATGAGACCCAAAAGTTTTTAGTAATTAAGTCACTTTTGCCTAAGTTTTAATGGAGATATCTGACTTTAAATCATATATTTTTTACTGTAGGAAGAAACATGCAAAAAATATACAACCTGTTTATATTAGATTTTCAAATAAAATCTTCTAGGAACAAGTATAAGAACTATAAATTAGAAATAATGGTAAAGAAGAGAATATGTGTCTCACTTGTGGTTTAAAATTAGGAAATTTTAAACCTATTATTTTCATCATAACAACAAAGTACAACCACATAAACTAAGATCGATATGTTTTTAAAACTACCAGAGAGTTGAGGAAATAAGGAAAATGACAATTTCAGAGAAGGACAAGATATTGGCTGGAGAAAATAGACTTCATTATTCTCATCTGTAGAACAAAAGGGGATGAAATGGTAGAACATAAGAATCTGCTAATAGCTGCAATAAAGAATAGCTGAAGTATGTAATAAAAACTTTCAGTGACTGGGTGAGCACTGGTATGACAGATTAGAAACAGTCTTACTTGCTCTTCCATTTTTTAGGGGCCTTTATTAACAATATAAAGAAGAAATCTAGGGATGGGTAAGAAAAGCTGAGAAAGACCCACTGCAGCCGTGTTATGATGCCTGGAATGAGGACAGAAAGGGTGGCGGTTGGGAAGGGAGGAAACAGACCCTTACGAAGATGCTGCCTTTCAGCTGCAGAAGGCTGATGCTTGAAATTAATAGGGAAGATTCTGTATGTCAAAGAATAAAGGACCCAATATGTGAGTGCCGGGGGTAGAGAAAAAAGAGAAAGCTGAAGGGAGGGTTAAGGATTAGAGGGCAAAGACAGCACTACAACCACCACAAAATGATGTTAGTGTATTGTACAAGATAAATCTTCTGTAAAAAAAATATATAGAACACCTAAGCAAAACATAAATATAATATTTATTAATCACATAATTAATAAAAGTAGCAGACTTCTATGATCAAGATTTTGAACTTATCAGAAATAAAACCTTTTTTTTTTTTTTTTTGGTCTTTTTGAGACAGGGTCTCGCTGTACAGTTCAGGCTGGCCTTGAGCTCAGTTTTGTAGCCCAGGCTGGTCTCGATCTCTCACGGATTCTCCTGCCTCAGCCTCCCAAGTGCTGGGATTACAGGCGTGCACCACCACGCCCAGCTTGAAAACTTAAAATTAACAGATATGTTTTATGGAACATACAAACAACTCTCGGGAAATGGTGAACAATTTTACCTAAGGTATGGAAAATATATGAAATAAACACAAATGCTAAGTGTGTATACACCATATTACAAATACATTGACATGTGTTCATTAATATATAAATAAATTTTCATACAAATATATAGACATAGCTGGATATCATGAAGTAAGAATTTGTCAGATTAAAAAACCAACAATTGAGTGCAAGATGTAAACATGGTGTACTTAAAAAAAACCAAAAAGAATTAATCTGAAGCATAAACAAAACTATGTCAAGACAGGATTAGAATAACATATGTAGGGATATATCAAATTATCTAGAACTTATACAATTAAATTCAGATGTTTCATAATGAAGAAAATAGCATTTCTCATGCAAGTATGTTGAAATTGAAGCTCTTACAGTTTGTGTTTTGAGAATCTGTTTATTGAATTTCTATCCTATATGCTTTATTTGGATATGAAATTATAGATTTTATAAGTGTTCTCCCTTTCATCCTTTGAAAGATCTTGTTCTATTGCCGTTGTTATGGTTCATGTGTATTTGAACCTCATGCAATCATTCGGCGTACTTCTAGAGTTTGTAATTAACCCATGATGGACTGGAATCATGGATGTGAGTGCTTCTGGGGCTATGGGGATGAGTACTACTCACTGCCTGAGGCAGATAGCCTGAATGTATTTTAAGAGAGACAGGCTTCCTCTCTGTTGGCATTGCTGATACTGCTCTTCCCTTTTGCTCTTTGCTCTTTGCTGCTGCCATGAGAGCATACTCTCTGTCATGTGTCACTCGGCCATGGAGTCAGCTGAGTATGGACTGAAACTTCCAGTAACTGTGCGCTAAATAAACCTTTCCTTCCTTCATTTTGTATGTTGGGTATTTGTCCCAGCAACGAGAGAAGAGTAACTGAAACAGAATTTTCACCAAAACAGTGGGGTCATTGCTTGGCTAAACCTGACCATGTGGAGTAGGAGCTTTTGGAAATTGCTTATGGAAAGAGATAGGAAATGTTTGGAGATGTTGCCTGCAAGTGAAGCCCTGGAACCAGTTTTGCTGTTCTGTATGGGAGATTCTGGTCACTGCTCAGGAGACCAGAAGGCTGATGGAAATCCTGCCTGTAAAGATCAGGTTGGCGAGGCTTCTGCTGGGAAAAAGGATTGCATTGGTTGTTGGAATCCATATCATTTGTGTTTTGGCTTGACAGAAGATTTGTTTGCTTTTTGCTCATGTCCAAAGACTCAGCCTGAGACTTAGATTAAACAGAGCCGACTGATTAGCCTTTCAAAAGAAATCTCAAAGTAGGTAAATGCTGAGCTAGTGCCATGGGGGCTTTTAATCAGATTTCTGTTGCAAATTAAGAGAAAGAGCCCAGAAGAATGATTTAAAATGTTTTGAGTTTGGCCAGAAAGGAAGCCCCAATAAACCTATGAACTCCAAAGATAAAGTTGCGAGGATCTCCACTGCTGGCAAGGAACAAGAGAAAGGAAGGATGTCCTTGGGGGCATCACTAAAGGAAGAAGGTCCCCAACCTTAGCAGCCTCAGAATTTCAAAGGTCAGAGACTTTGCCTTGGGGAATAAACCAGTGAGCTCCATGTTTCAGAACTGTGGCAGTAGCTACACCATATTCCAGAATGGTGCTGGCAAGGAGAATTTATTCCTCAGAATCAGAGTCAGAGTGCTCAGAAATCCAGGCCCTTGACCCTTGTAACCAGGAGAAAAGGAAGCCTGGCTACTTCTCCAGCTGGCATCAGACCTAGACATCATCCATGTGGCGTTGGTTTTAGATGCATTCAGAATCCAGGAATTCTGAGGTTCAGAAGGCTTCATCTAGATTTCAGAAGGCCTAGGAGGCCTGGCAGTGTACTCCTGAGAGGGCAGTGTGTAAAGTAGTGTTTTCCTGAGAGGGCAATGTATAAAGCTGTGAAAGAGAAGTCTTTCAGTGGAACCCCTGGAAGTTTGGAAAAGCCAGGAGACGTGCAGCATACAAAAGAATCTTCAAAGTGGAAGCAAAGCCAGCCTAAGAGAGAAGTCATCGAAGCTACCACCAAGACTGCCATAAGGGCAGAGCCATGTGAAACTTACGATTTGCCAAAGATTGCCTCTGATGTTCCATGTGGAACTATAACACATAATGTTGGCTCTTCTGGATTTTGCACTTGCTTTGGTCCCAGTGCTTGATATCCTACTGTGTGTACCTTTTGGAATGGCTAATGTTTCTTTGGTGTCACTGAATTTTGTAAGTGTTCAGCTTTTCTTTTATTGAAGGGCTCAGCGACAAGAGTTTACTTTAGATCTTGAAAGACTTGGGACTTGCACTTCAAAGCAATGTTGAAACTGTTGGAACTTTGGAAACCCTTAGAGATGGACTAAAATATCTTTTGCTTGAGGGGATGTGCATGAGTCTTTGGTGGTTCAGGGGTGAAATGATATGGTTTGTGTATAGATCTTCCCCCTCAAAAGCCTCATACAATCATGAGGCAGACTTCTAGAGTTTGTAATTAACTTATGATCCTCTGTAATTATGGGGGTTTGTGCTACTGGGATATGGAAGGATAGCCTGAGTGCAATTCAGGGGAAGCAGGCTTCCTCTCTGTTGCCACTGCTGCTACTCCTCCATTTTGCTCTGTTCTCTTTTCCACTGCCATGAAAGGTTGCTCTCTGGCATGTACCACTTTGCTTTGGAGCCAGGCAAGTATGGACTGAAACCTCCAGTAACTATGAGTTAAATAAACCTTCCCTTCCTTCATTTTGAGTGTTGAATATTTGTCCCAATAGTGAAAGAATAGTAACTGAAACAGTCATTCAGCTTTGATTTGTCTGACTGGGAAGTCTTGATGTTTTTTCCATCAGGACAGCCCATGAACATTAAATTTTCTAGAAATTTCTAAGTTTCTACATAATGTCAATCATTACACTAGTGAGAAAGAATAGTATAATAAAAGAATTATTTCATACGTCATTTCTTTCTCCATATGCCTGGAAGGATCATTGTTTAAACATATAGATGTTACATAAAATTCTTCTATAAATTTATTAAAAAGAGTAACCTTGTATCTATCCTATAATATCACCAAAATCAAATTTTATGCTTATAGTAACTTTTTTACTTTTGCATAACAAATTATTTGCAAAATACCCAAATAAAAATTAATATCTTAATTAAATTTAACATTCTCCAACAAAATATTTCATTTTTCAGTTGTTTTCCTTTAAGTTATTGATTTGTTCCTTTACATGCTCTTGAAATGTAACTAACTTTGTAAAGATTTTTCTGTGCCTTTTCTTTCAGAAATAATCACTTCCTTTACAATATTTCCATTCATTTATTTTTAATGAATTTTATTTCATATGGTCTATTTGTACTATAAGATTTCCAGTTTATATACTTCACACAGAATTTTCAGTTCGTCCAAGATATGCATTTTATCCTATTCATTTTTAAAAGTTTCGTTCTGTGACATTCAAGAAGTATTCATAATTATTTATTCAGTAATTCTATATTTTAGAGAAAAGAATATCTACAGACAATGACTGCCAGAATATGTAACTAATAGCATATCTGCTTACAGTAAAGTGAGATGAGATTCTCTGAGAAAAAAACACATGCCATGGAAAACACACTTCCAATTTTTTCTGTCTTTTTTGGACAAAGGACTATCTAAGTTTTAGCCATCATTTTAATAGTCAAATGATAAAGGATTTTCAGATTGCAAGCACCACTGTATCTCTAGAGTGAATTTAATATTGATCTATGAAATGTCAAGTTCTCCCTTTCAGAAGCTAGATTAAGTCTAAGCAAAATTTTACAGTGATTATTTTACTTTTAATAATTCAGTGAAGTTTTGATTATCACTTTTTAAATCATTATGCTGGTGTTCAGAAGGTCATCAATTATAATGTATACGTGCATGAATGGACAATGTTACCCTGATTAACGACTGTAAATCAGTAAATAGTTGTTTTCTACAGTTGTACAGATTTCCATACTTCTTAGCTTTCTCTATACCATAGTCATAGCTTTTCAGTTAGTAACTTAATCATTTACAATTTCATTCATCTTAGAATCTAACAAGCTAAGCTTCAAGAAGTGTAGATATAAATGCATGTGATTGTTTTTCAATAAGGACAGAGTATCAGGTGAGAACGCATTATACTTTTGTTTAGTAACTGTGTCAACCACTTAGAAAAAAAATTAGACTTGAATGGTTTTCCTTTACTTATTTGCTTGATAACAAATATATCAGTCAAATCCCCAGAAGATTTTTACTTAACTTTCTCAATATACAATGTCTGTGAAACAATAGTTATTCAAAGCAACAGCAAATTGTTCCTTTATTTCTTGGAAATTTATTTTCTTATGGCCATAAATGAACTGTGGCAAATGTATCTAATTTCTTTCTCATTGGAGCTTATCTTTTTCTTGCAACAAAATAGAAGACCAGGAGAATTTTCATTCAGTGCTATTGTTTTCTTACAGTTCTAGTACTGCCAGCATCAAGATAAACTTTAAAATAAAGCAGTCTAATTCATTTATCACAAGTTAGCCTCAGGGCTTCCTGAAGTGATGCTAAGGCTGAGGAATACATTCTCTCCTAGGACAGTATGTACAGAAACTTTTCAAAAATTACACACCATATCAGGGTCTTACTAAATGAAGCTTCTATTTGTCTGTCATCTATCATCTATCTATCTATCTATCTATCTATCTATCTATCTATCTATCTATCTATCTATCTTCATCTATAATCTATCCTTATTAAAGGAAAATATTCTTAGCAACTATATAATAACTTTTTATGACTGGATCAGCATGACCTGATACAGTATGTGGTGCCAGAGATCGAATCGTGGTCCCTGCAGTTGCCTAAGCTTTCCTAAGAAGGTGCTTTAGACCACTGAACCATCTTGCTGGCCCCTCATATAATAACTTCACTCACTGAACCTTTTTTCTTCTATGATTACACCCAGTCTAAAGATGTTTATCAATTATTTTCTGCAGTTGCATAAATCCTCATGATCCCTAACTTTCCTGAAGTGAAGCCAATTACCTATTCTGGTAGTCATTTAATCATACACTATTCCAATTCAGGGTACTTCATTCAAATTAAAGGTAATACTTTATTGTGGACATCTTTCAATTTTCTTGACTTAAGCTCCATTTCTTCAAACAACTTTCCAATTTGTTCCAGTAAATATAATAAAATAAAAACTATCACACTGAAATAGTAACGTTTTTTACTCTGAACTAAACGAGAAGTAAAATCTGATAGCCTCCTATTAGGATTAAAAGCCTTGTGATATTTGTGAATATTAAATTTTAAAGAAAATCTGGTTGTATTTCTCTTTATAGGAGTTATATTTAGCAGTTGTTTCTTCAATACTTTTCTAAGTTCATTCAATAAATTAAAAATATAAAAAATAGTTTAAATTCTTCTTGACATTTTATCAAATATCTTAATTTTCACTTCTACACCTGTGAAGTTCAGTTAGGAAGATCAATTTCACCATATTTTTCTTTATGCCCTTATTTGAGCTATTAATTTTTACTTGAAATTATTTTTGAAGAATTAAATTTTAAAATATCTGGTATTGTATTAGCACTAAAAATTAAATTATTTACCAGAATATTTTTGTTGAAGATGAACACATTAGACAGATATTGAGAAAAATGTAAGAATTAAAGAAAACATCAGAAATTGTGCGCTTTGTTATTTGTACATCATTGAAATGATAATATATGAAAAATCTATCTGTCCAGCTATTAATGTATTAACCATCGTGCATTTCTATAACCTAAGTTTCTTATATCACAGATCCGCTAATATTTACTGAATCTGCACTGATATGCAGTATTTATTTATTTATTTATGTATCTAATATTTGGTACAGGATCTCATTATGCAGCATGTACTCATGGTGATCCTCTGTTTTCATCCACTCCAGTACTGGGATTACAGGCATATGCCACCATCCCTGTCTCTGTCTCAGTGGCCCACTCAGCAAGCCTGGGTGGCGGCCATGCATGTGGTGCTGGAGATCAAACCCCGGTCTCTGTGCTTTCCTAAGCAGGTGCTTAATGCACTGGGCTATCTTACCAAACTCTTGTATTTTATCATATCATTGATATTATAGTTTTTCAATATAAAACTAATTTTTAGTATAACTTTTGAATCTGAAAGAGCAAGGAATGGTACCATTATAGCATGCAGATCTAACACCTAAAAATTCATAGGTAAAATGGAATTTCTGAATAGCTGGCCAGAAGAAATGAACAAAGAAATGAACTGAGAGATTTACTCTCGGTTTTTGTTAACAGGTGGCTTGTTCCACTAATTGCCAAACAGATATTTTCACATCTTATCTTTCTCTTAAACAGTAATAAAGAACATTGTATTATTTTGGCCATTTGCTATGAAAAACTTCAAGAATAACCTTGACCCTTTAGTCATTAGCTTCTGATGTGTCAGCAAATGATAGTGATTTGATCAAAACTTCTAAGAGGAGGAAAACTAATATAACCAGCTGTTCACTTTCTGCTCTTTTAAAGCACAAAGGGTGTTTAATAGTTTTTACATGATGGAAAAAAGTGCTTACAAAGTGGCTAAAATCCTGTTATCATTTTTTTAAAAGATTCTTAGGTTTACATTTTTTCACCAAATATTCACCTTCTCCTAGGATGGAAAAATAATGTAGCTGACATGTATTTATCTTTTTTTCATGACTTACACACTGTTGGGTAATGCTTAAAATTTATTAAATTCATTTGGTGGTAATGTTAAAGAAAACTATAGCAATAATGGAAGTGCTATTTACATTTAACTTATAGGGAAACAGTGAAATTTCTGACCTGGCCATGAGACAAAGGGATTTAGTTCTTGAAGACTTATAATAATGATGTGCAAAACCAGTAGTATATGTTCTATCATAAAAGAAATAACTATCCCAAAGCAAAAGTTACGTTATTGTTGTTGTTTTTAATCATTTAAGATAATTTTATTCCTAAAAATCACCAAAATAAAATCAAGCATCTTTTCCTCACCCTGCTTGTACTTCTCTCTTTTTCTAGAATGCACATACACAAGGCTTTAGTTGTGCAATTGATTTTTAATGAGTGAAATCCCTCAGATTTAGAGTAGAATCCCTAAAGGCTTTCTTTTACTTCTCTTTTATATTATTAAGCTAATGACTTTTTAAATGAATTATTTCTGGGAAAAGAACTAATGGGTTTGCAATCGTTGCTTTCACCCTGAAAAATCTTCAGGCAAGATATGCCTTTTGAAAGGATACATTCTTTTTATTTCTAGGAAAAGTACTTTCAATTCTTCAAAAAGTGAAATAAAATTAGCCTCTGGCTAAGAGCAATTTTTGTGGGACTTAGATGACTGCAACTTTTCTTTCTTTCTTTTTTTTTTCTAACCAAAAGCATAAGAATCATTGAGCATTCAGCATAAATATATCAAAACATTCTACTCACAACCATCTTATTTTTAGAATTAATTTTATTGCTCCATGTTAGATATATCAAATTATCCCATTTGCGATAGAGAATTTTTCACGTATAATTTCTCACAAAACAGAAGAGAGCAATATATGAACAAGTATAGAGAAACAACTCCCAAAACATTCAACCACCTTCTTGTGGACAAAGGGTACTAATGCATTCACTGGAAGAAAGACTATAACTAATGGTGCTAAAAAAAAAAAAAAAAAAAAAAAAATGGCTTTGCAAATGCTTAGGAAGAAAATGGTCCACATCCCCTATGGTACACTTAACTAAACTTGAATGATGGATCAGTGATATAAATATTGACAGAAAAGTCCAGCAGAAATCAGCAGTATAATTGTGGGTATCTATCTAAATAAAACTGTTGCTCATCTTTCATTTGCCCTTTTCCTCATTTTAGTTTTTCCTTATAATTGAAAAGAATTTTTCTCTTTCACAGTATCTATTACTTTCAGATTTTAATTATAATTTCAGGTTGTCACACTAGTGAGAAAATATGATGGTTGCACATGTGGATCTGAAACTTTTACTTACAACAATATGGTCTCTAGTTGTATCCATTTGTCTACACGAGCCTCAAATCTATCTCTTTTTTATAGCTGAATAATATAATGATAAATTGTGCTGTTATAAACATGGGTGAACATATTTTTTCCTTTAACTTTGTACAATTTTTTTTAAAACCATTTTTTGGGCTTTTATCTGGTAACTTGAACGACTACTTTGAAGATAACATCATGTGATTAAACACAGTAACCATGGTTGAATTCCTATTACTTTTTTAGTGAAATTATGTATCATTTATAATGCCTTTTCCTTTCATCACTACATTGTATTCCTTAAAAAAAGAAATATTAATACAGAGAACCTAGATCTACTAAAAAATTAATAGCTAGAACACTTGAAGAGATAGGCATAGGCCAAGAATTTATCAATAAAATTCTGCTTACATAGAAAATATCACAGAGAATCAACAACTGAGATCTTGCCTTACTAAAAAACCCTGAACATAGCAAGAAGAATTACCAATGGAGCGCAGAACCAAAGCACAGGGTAGAAATTTTTCTTCAGATGTTTCACATACAAAAGACTATTATAAAAAACTAAATACACAGACTCTTCAGATTTAAAGAACCAGTCCAAAAATGACAACCTGAAATGCATAGATCCTCCACACATGAAAAACTACAATTGTCAAACAAATATATCAAAAATGCACAGCTTCATTGGTCACTGAAGAGATGCAAAGTGCAACAACACTGAGATTTGATCTCACCCAAGAACGAGTGGCTATTATCAAGAAATCAACCAATGACAACTGCTGATGGGACTGTGGCGAGAAAGATATCCTTTTCCACTATTGGTAGGAATATAAATGGATGGTAAAACCACTGTGGCAATCAGTGTGCAGATTTCTCAACAAACCCAAATTAGAGATTGCACACAGCTTATTAAAAAGCTTGACTTGCTGGAATACAGGTACACAAATTGTTGCTTTTCCCACAAGTTGTCAACTTGATATTATATTCATCAATTCTCTATTTCCTGGCTTTGAAATAAAACTTAAGGCTAGGGGCCCGGCAGGATGGCTCAGTGGTCTAAAGCACCTGCTTGGGAAAACTTGGGCGACTGCAAGGACCGCGGTTCGATCCCTGGCACCACATGCTGCGCCAGCCCTGCCCTCAGGGCAGGTTGAGCCGGCCATGAAAATCAATGAATAAACAAACAAAAGTTCTGAAACAAGAAAAAAAATAAAATAAAAAATTCTTAAAAACAAAAAAACAAAACAAAACAAACAAACAAAAAAACTTAAGGCTATTCCCATAGCTCTTTCACATAATTTTCAGGTAATAAAATTCACTGCAGTTACTCTTAGGTAATAAAAATAAATGAAATATTTTTCAGAAATTTCAAGTTCCAAATTTGGTGCAATATCAGAACTTTGATACATGGATAATCCTTCATATTTTCCCCATGGGGACTCTTAGTCTTATCTACAATGCCTCTTATGCCAAATATCCACCAATTTGTAGATTCTTTTTACTTGTACTATGGGGAAAAATTGTACAAAGTCCCCTGTATGAGAGAAAGGAGGATGCATTGATTTGCTGCTTTCACTTTCTAACTTCTTTTTACATCTTCAAGAATTATATAATTTAGAGAAAGAGACAATAACCAAAATATTTTATCAATCTAATGCAGTGGGGTCAATCTACTGTTGATATATCCATCAAGGGATAATTATTAAGGCTGGCTTTCCTTCAGAGGTATATGTTTACAAGTTCCTGAGAGAACTATCACAAGCAAAGCTCATACTTCAAGTTTTCTTAATAGGAATGATGCTCCCTCTAGAAGCACATAAATCATGAACTCACATAGAGCAATGTGAAATTAAGTACTGTAAATGTTCCTTTGCAAGCTCCAGGATATTGGATGTCATCTACTCTTTCTTTGGACCACCACTCTCATTGTCATTTCTTCTATGAGACATCCCAGGCAGGGATCATTCTAATATCAATCAGTCTAGTTCCTTTCCCACTAGAAAAATGGTTTAACATTCTGCCCATATGTATTTATACAAAAACTCTCTTATCCTTTTTCATACTAGGTGTTCTCAGACATTTTCAGTAATTCACCATTCCACAGGGAAAATGTGAGCTTTACACTCTCACTTGAATTTTTTACACTCACAATTCACTTATCAGGACTTGTCTCTTAAGTTCCAAGGATGTATTTCAGATTATCGAACATTTTCCATGAATCTTTTCTTTCTGTTGTATTTATTCCTTTCATAATTTAATGAAATCTTCACCATTGTCATTGAAATCCTTGTCCATTATCTTTTTTTTCTATTTCTGTTCACCTGAATGAGTTAGAAAATGTTTTTAAATCTGCCTTTATTCATCCATAAAACAGAAATAATGGGCATGTTTGTGAAAAGGTAAAGATACATGAATGAATGTATATAAAATAATCACTAAATGGCATAAATATGATCCAATGTAGCTAAATATATGTTTATTGTATCTTTAACAGCCTGGGAAGGGATCTGCATGAGAATTGGGTTCAGGAGAGGAACAAAGTTATATACATATAATTAGACTTATATAAAATATAATATATAACATACACTATATATATGTATAACTATATCATCTATATCATCTATATCTATGTATCTATATTCACATCTAAATTCATAGCTTTGTCTATATTATCTCCACATTTATGAGTTAAGTATGCAATGGTCACTGTGTAATCAGAAGTACAGCAATTAAAATTTGTTCAATTGCACTCTTTGTGCAGTATGAAGCCAAACGATCTGATTGAATGTTAAATGCCTGGAGCTCACACAAGAGTTCAGTATGAGTACTCCTGTTAGAAAGCCAACCGACATAATGAAAGGCAGAGTATCTGCTCTAGCAGCCTGAATACACCTTAGACAAATATCCTAGGGCAACAGGCAAAGACTTGGGTTTCTCAGAAGAGAAGACTTCCTTTTTCTTACCCTTATGATCGAGTCCACAGCAAGAGCCTATTGGATGGTGGTCCCATAAGAGACTGGGTCTTCTCTCCTCAGTTTTGCAGCCTACACGTCAATCATCCCTGAATACACCCAGAGCTTCATCTACTGGGCCCTTCTTACTAAACTAAAGTTGACACATCACAATTAACAATCACATGGTTTTTTGAAAATTTTATTTTTAAACTATTGTAGAAGACTAAGTTCAATCAAGCCTAAGATCTGTGAATTTATTAAAAGGAAATAAAGCTTTGGAGATAGTAAAACCCAGAATCTTTTTCTACTCTATAAGTGCATTCCCTATACAATTGAACTGATATCAGATAGTTGGCTAATATATAAAATGTTCTTTACTTAACTTGATATCATTTTTTCTAAATATTTATTGAATATATGGAATGAGAAATAGAACTCGAGACCTTGCTAGACACAGACATAAATTCAGACAAAAATGAAGCACAAAACACAGAGAGGAATAAAAACTGAATATGTCTAAGTTTGTTACAAATTTGATCATTACTGGGAGAAAAGATAAAGGATCTCATGAGTGAAATTAAGAGGTCTTTTTGTCACAATAAAGACTAGAAAAGTGATCATGTGTACACACTGTGCTCTGTATAACTACTAGGAGGACAACAGTATGCATTGTATCAAATATTGGAAATATACTACTAAAATGTTTTGAAACTGTCACATTATCTCTTTCCAGATATAATATTTAAAGTCATAAGCAAGTAATTATAGGAAAAAGAAAGACATACTGTGTTATATTTATTATAGTGGCTACAGGTACTGTCATAAATATTTATGACAAATTTGTAGCTATAACCAAAACTTCTATATCATATAAACTTGCCTTATTATATAAATTATATGGATACATGTACAAATAAAAATAAAAGAAAGGAGAAAAATTATCATGTGGCTAAGAGCTACACAAAAAAAGATAAAATCAAAGCACAAAATCATGATCATTCTGCTTGGAAAAAGAGGATACTGATGCAGCACTACTTTTTGTAGCATGACCATTATTAAGAAGGAGGAAATTACAAACACAAATCTTGAAGATCTATTTTGGGTAATATATTTTTAGTAGATGACTATAGCAAATTCATACTCTAATACAAGAGCTAAGGTAAAATCTGTATATATTAACATTACTCAAAACCCAAAACTTTTATAACATTTTTCAGAAATATAAGTTAGTGAATAATGTCAAGATTGGCAAAACAGCAAAATATCAGTGTCAAAAGAACAAAATGACGATTTATTTATATCACTTTCTTCCATATCTTTGATATGCAAAATTGTAGCAAATATAATGGATTTACAGTTTTACCATTCCCCTTTTGCTCTTCTCTCTGCGAATACTATGTCCTTTATTCTAAATATTTCATGTTTACCAGTGGAAATATAAATAATACAGAGAGAAACTATTCTAGACTTATTTGCTTATTTTGTAACCCTTTCCTTTGACAGTATCAAAGCTTTTCTATTTTTCAAAGAAACTCTTAAATCTTAGACTGGAAGGCTGAAAAAGAATTGTCTCACTTTGCGTTCACTGGATTTAGTGATACTAATCTTAAATTCAAGATGGTAATGCAGTTTTTGAAAATATATGAAATGCAAAATTAGAATATTTTGTTTTCTAGAGCTGTACAAATATCTGTGTATGATTATTGAAATCATAGCATTGGTGGAATAATTGTGTCAAATTATTGTTACATGGGACACAATCATATGCTGCACAATAACATTTCTAGATGTGAGAGACAAATATCAAATCATAATAGCTGGATTTAGATATGATGTGTGCATATATGTGTGTGAGTATTGTATGTCTATCCACTTATATACACCTTTGGAAGAATTGTAAGGAAAGACAGATAAGTCAATCCTTGAAAATATTAGAAGTCAGATCAAAGAAGTCCTTGCTTCTATTTATTTATTTATTTATTTATTTATTTATTTGTCTTTTTGAGACAGGGTCTCACTATGCAGTTCAGGCTGGCCTTGAGCTCACTTTTGTAGCCCAGGCTGGTCTCGAACTCGCACAGATCCTCCTGCCTCAGCCTCCCGAGTGCTGGGATTACAGGCATGCGCCACCACGCCCAGCTCAGAAGTCCTTGCTTTTAAAGTGATCAACAGTTTCAGAGATAATAAAATGTTTGATCATCTTCACAGATAAAATACTTTATTGAAGGGAAAAAGATATTTATGTGCATATAGAGGGTAGCCTGGATAACTATACTGCTTATTTCTGCTGGTGTATTGAAAGGAGAAGTTAATGCTTAATTGCTTAATGTTTTTTTCCTTGTAAAACATCTATTCTGTTTTTAAGCCAATTTTGCGTGCTTATATCTGGTAATCTAAGCAACTAACTAGAAGACAACATTATGTAACATAACAATTTATATTGGTTTTTTTTCCACCTTTTTTTTTCTTTTCTTTTTTTTTTTCAGTATCAGGGATCAAACTCTGTACCTTGCATTTGCCAGGCAGGCAATTGCGCCACTGAGCTATATTCCCACTCCCTAACAACTTATATTGCTGAATTCCCATTATTTTATTTAGTGACACTCTGTATCATTTCTAAATATTTTTAACCATTTCTATCTCTTTAAAAATAAAAATAAACAGAATTTTTTCAAAAAAAAAACAAAAAACAAAAACAAAAAACTCGTGTTTTTTTTTTTTTTTTTTTGTCTTTTTAAGACAGGGTCTCGCTATGCAGTTGAGGCTGGTCCTGAGCTCACTTTTGTAGCCCAGGCTGGTCTCGAACTCGCACCAATCCTCCTGCCTCAGCCTCCCGAGTGCTGGGATTACAGGCGTGAGCCACCACGCCCGGCAAAAAAACTCGTGTTTAAGTGACATAATTTTAACTATGCCTTAGTGAGAATGAGGTATGGAGAGAGATAGAAAAAGAAAAAGACAGAAAAAACAGACTTGAAAATTGGAGATATTTCCTAATGGTTTCAAAATTATGCTTTGGCCGGGCATGGTGGCGCACGCCTGTAATCCCAGCACTTGGGAGGCTGAGGCAGGAGGATCAGTGTGAGTTTGAGACCAGCCTGGGCTACAAAAGTGTGCTCAAGGCCAGCCTGAACTGCACAGCGAGACCCTGTCTCAAAAAGACACAAAAAATTAAAAAAAATTGTGCTTGATTTAAATAATTACATTTTATATAATACTTGTTCATGGTGCAAGAGGTTTTATGTGTGTAAGAGCTTTATGACATGATTATACGAGTGATTTACCAAACCATATTATTTTAATACATATGTATTACCTAGACAAATTACAGTTGCAAAAACTATTCCAGATGTGATGTTCTAGAAACTATATCTGATTTCATTCTCCCAGTCTAAATACATTATATCAATATTATGTATTTATTTTAAAATTGTAACTATGCTTGAATATGATGAGCATTATTACATTGACTGCACTTTATCTGATGATTTATGTCACAATTAAAACTAACAAAGTCTCATCAGCACTATTACATACAACAATCTATATTTCTGAGAAGTTGTAGTGTAAGTTACTTATATCAAGCTATAAGTGGTTCTAAGGTAAGCGTCCCACTTTTTTTCCCCTTTCCTGATGTCTGTCTCTCACCAGGTCTTTACAAAGAGTGGTCACTGAATAGAATTACTTGTGACACTGGTTATTTACATATTTCTTTTTGTAAAGATTTTTTTCATTTATTATTTTTTATTGTTTAAATTTAACAATGGTTATATTACATATTTTCATCATCAGATCAGTTTAGATTAATATATATAGTTATATAAGATTGATCAAACAATTAAACATTTACCCTTCTAAATCAACATTACATTTATTTTTTCTTTTCCCCTTTCTTTTCTTTGAAAGTTGACATATTGCATATTGTCTTCAGAATCATTCTACATAGTACAGTGTGTGGGCATGACCCACCTCCCTATTGATGTTGCTTAGGAAAAAAAAAAAAAAAAAAGGAAAAGAATATATTTCTCTTTGGACTAAGAGGAAGCAGATACATACACAGTCAAATGTTCTGCAATTGTAGTGGGCCACCAGTGAAGCGTGTGATGTTGGAGGCTATTGAATCTAAGCCTCCTAAAGCTCATTTCACCAATCTAGGTCTGCGTTTCATGCATTGTAATTAAGCATTTATTTTTCTTGCTGGGTGGTCAAGGGCAAGTCGAACCAAGAACTGCTTATATCACATTGTATGGAAAGTTATTAGAATATCAATGATGGTCAGATAATATCATTTCCAAGCTAAGTCAAAGATATTTGATACTCAGAAAGCCAGTGATGATACATATTTCTTAAAACTTAGTAATGTAGCGTGTCTTAGTATGCAATTTCAAGTTTAATATAAATTTCACAGATGACAAATTTTCATCAGTATCATTCCTCATAGATATAAATAGTACCAATTAAGTTAATAAATTAAATAGTTTTAAAAAAAGGAAGGAAGAAAGACCAAAGAAGAAAAAAGTAAAGAAAAGAAGAATGGAGGGAGGAAAAGAGGAAGAAACAGAAACAAACTTGTTACTATTTCCGTATTTTGATAAGACAAGCTGGAAAGAAAATTCAAATAAATACATAGCTATGGGCTTTCACTTGGAAAGGTTTAGAACCTTCTACATAAAAAAATAGGCTAAAATTATTACTCCTAAATGATTTAAAAATTCCCTGTAATAAGAATTTTTGGCTTTGTTTTGGGTTTTTTTTCGGTGGAACCAGGGTTCAGACTCATAACCTTGTACTTACCAGGCAGGCACTTGTGCCACAGAGCTAACTCCCCAGCCCCCCAATAGTAAAAAATTTTGATTGATAGAATTGCATATAAATTAGTTGTCTCTAACATGTCTTATAGAGCATCTCTGATTTTTTTTATAATTCTAAAGACTTTATAAAATTTCAATATTTAAATCTCATCAGTAAATTAATTATGATATAGCTAAAAAGTATGTGCCACTAAGATTATTAAACAAACAAATAGACTAATGCATGAGTATCCACCCATGAATAAATTTTCTTTTTGATCAAGGGAGTTGGTGCGTTACTAATTGATATTAATTTAGTTGTTCGTTACTTGTTTGATGATGAATTTAGTGTTATCCATATTATTACAAACAAAATTAGTTGTATTATTCCTTTTTGTTGATTCTTATTCCTTATTTTCCTAATTATAGATTTTAACATTAGAAACCAGATTCAATAGTTTCTGATTTCTCATTTTTTAAAGTACAGTAGATCTTTGCGTTTGTTAACGTGATATACGTAGTAACTGAAAAATCAAATTTAGAAATATTGAAAGGAAGACCAATTTAGACAAACCTGTGAGGAGACAAAGCCAAGTCAGGCTTTCAAAATAACCTTAACCTTGACCATTTCTGATAGGTGCTTGCTTCAGAGATGAATAAAACATGGCTCAACCAATCAAAAGTAACTGAGTGAAATAACTAACAGCTTTTTGGTGGCATAGACCAAAGAAAGCCACTCTATTATAATGAAAATTCAACCTGTGTTGCATTATTTTCTTATTCACTCTGTTTCTTATACATTACCAGAAAAGTCTCTGGACCACTACTGTTTTGAAGTTGTCAATTCATGAATCACTAATTTTTCAAATACACTTAATTTTTTCATGCCTCAGTTTATCTATTGAAAATAACCGTTATCTCAGTTTTTATGAGATCTAAATATTAGGAAATTAATTCTCATCAGTCATGATACAGCTACCAAGATAAGTTGACAGAGTAGTTCATTACATTGCAAATGCTCAATCCTTAGCTTGGTGTGGTGGTGCATGCCTGTAATTCTCAGCATAGGCAAGGCTGAGGTGGGATGACTTCCATGAGTTTGAGGACAATCTTGACTACATAGTGAGCTCAGATTCAGCTTAAACTACACAGTGAGATCCTGTCCCAGAAAAGAAAAATTGGAATAACAAATTTAAATAAACAAAGAACTCAATTCTTTTCATATTTCAGATCAAAATCTTCTTCTCCTCTTCACTGCAAAATATGATGAAGTCTCTACATGCCCCTTGAATCTGGGGAACTCTCCAGCTAAGGCAGAAGTGATATAGTGCCTGCCTGTACCTTAAAAACCTGGGAACCTCTATTCACCTTTCCTTTGAACACCTAAGTCATAGGTGGCCTGGGAAATATCTCCTCAGCCCCAAAGTGGACCTCCATGAAAGCAGCTAAGTCTCCAGCTATGTCTTCAGAGAATAACCAGCTCCATTTTTCAATCCATGTAAATGAAGTCTCACAAAGGTGAATCCTCCATCCCTACTCCAGCTTCACAGTTGATGTGAAATTATAATAGATAAGTTATCCCGACTTCTTTCTTCTAAACAGATTCATTAACTAATTGATTGCTATTTATAATAAAAATTCTATATAATCTATGACAATAAACTATATATTGTTTGGTTAGTACATCGAGAACTAGAAGTTCTTGTGTTTAGTGAGGTTCTGTATACATAATAGCCCAAAAGTTGAAGAGTATGTGCAAACTTTTATCAATTCTTCACTCTTCACTTGTTTTTTCCTTTGCTGTGAAGGTGTTTATTTTTTTAAAAGTTTAAAACATATTGATTGATTGATTTGCTACAAGATCTCCCTGCACAGCTCCGTCTTGTAGTGAACCTCCTGTTTCAGCCTCCCCACAGCTGGGATTACAGTCATATGTCACTGCACACCCCATTTTGTTAACTGGCACAGTATGCCGTTTGCCATGGACTTTGCAGCCGGCCCTGCATGTGGTACCAGGGAGGGTGCCTGGGATCCTTGTGCTTACCAGGCAGGTCCTTAGAGTGCTGAGCTGCAGATGCTTTTTAATCTGCCATGACTGTATTAGTTGTTTCTTGATTTTATTTAATGTGTAGATTGAGTCTAGGATCAATCTTACGGATTGATGGATAGCTGATTTTTCCCAGCACCTCTTATCTTAGCTGAATGTGGCTGAGACTATTTGTGAGATCACTGTAATTTTCTAGTGATCCAGATGTTGGCTTTTGCACCAGAACCATTCTGGTTTTGTGTGGTTATTTGTAATCAGGTATGGTGACAGCTCCTCCTTTGTTACTATTGCTCAGGGTTGCTTTTGCCATTCGGAATGCATACTTCTTGTAGAGAAAGTAGAGTCCTAAATATCAGTATTTAAGACAGAGATGTTGAAATATGATACATTTTTCTCAAGCTATAAAGATAAACAGAAACTATTATAGCAACGTTATAAAATTGAGGGTCCATTATTCAGGGTCCTTTATTCTAAGAGAGTAAAATGATTTGGGACTCATAGTATTTAATTATATTTTTCTTTAATGACAATATTAAGAAGGAAAATAATTAGCACAAATTAAAACCAACAGATATAATAGATAATCACTTAATAATAGCAACACACAAATAAATGAAGGATATAGGTGAACTTAAACAAAATAATTACAATAAAATTTATAAACTTTGAAAATATTCTTTCTACAAAGCCAGTATTTGGTCTTTGATACAAGATTTCCAAGTATGCTAATGGTGGACCACCATCAGCAAGCTCCCAAGTTGGGCCATGAAAATGACAATTGTGTTTTTGTGACTTTAAAATGTCACTTAATATTTTGAACTCTTTTTTGTCTACTTGATAATTTGTTGAGAAATTATTGTCACTATAAATGAGCTTTTAAAAATAAAAAACAATATACATCCAAACCTTGTTGAGAGGATTGTATGAAGTCTGTCCTGTCTTTCTGAAGTCACTTATTTATTTATTTATTTATTTATTTATTTATTTATTTATTTATTTATTTTGCGGGACTAGAGTTCAAATTCACAACCTTGAACTTTCCAGGCAGTGACTTATACCATAGAGCTATCTCCTCATCCCACTGAAGGCACTTTTGAACAGTATTCGAGGAGAAATCATACATATCACCATATTTATACACATCAACTTAGGATTCAAAAGAAGAAAGCCAAGTCCATCTCTAAGACAGTTACAAAATGGTTAAACCAGTAACACATGAGAGGGGAAACAGACCTCTTCAGCATAAAAGATCCAAATGGTGATGCCTTACATTTAACATGATACTTCAAAGCAAACAGCTGAGATTTTATGCAGGCCAAAGATGGCCCATGTACCCAATATCCTGCCTAATGGTAGAGCATCTCTGGACAGTTCTACACACACCAAGGGAATTTAAAATAAAATGGATGAACCTTCCAATACTTCCCTAAGTAAAACAATACTGTGGGTACTAGAACAAAAATTTCAGCACCCTCAAGGTTGAAGGACTGTAGCTCTTTTAATTTAGAACAAAATTATAATGTGCCAACTATATAGAAAAATGAAGAATCAAATGAAAACTTTAAATACTTTAAAATTCTATGAGAGAGCTGGGCGTGGTGGCGCACGCCTGTACTCGGAAGGCTGAGGCAGGAGGATCGGTACGAGTTCGAGGCCAGCCTGGGCTACCAAGGTGAGCTCAAGGCCAGCCTAAACTGAATATCGAGACCCTGTCTCAAAAAGAGCAAATAAATAAATAAATAAATAAATAAATAAATAAATTTCTATGATTTTTAACCTACCTTGAGGAACTACACCAAAAGTCAGATATATTACTACTAAGCAGTGTTTCTTATAGATTTTATATTTAAAATCAATCTTAGTTCTTCTCCAAATGTCTTTGACACACAGAATTGAAAGAAAAAGCATTGCAGAAGAAAGTGTCCCATTTTAGGTGGCAGCTTTATACTGTGCTTTCTTAACCTACTTTAATATTTTTCTTTGCCCACTTCTTTATACATCTATCTATTGGATGCCTATATTTTGCAAGTGAAATGAATTTATGGTTAAGGAACAATCTAATTTTATCAATATTTTAGGAAGTTGTGCTGTAATTTTAATTAGACTTCCACAATGAAATTGAGTAAAGTGAATTCATAAATTCATATCAACCTCACCTAGATTCAGATTGTAATCTCCCTTGCTTTCATGTTAGATTTGATATGTGTAAATGCAATAAACAAAAGCTTTAAGTCACATTAGAGTGGCTTCTTGTACAAGTATAAACACATGCATATAAAATGAGAATGCAGTATCATTCATCTTTATTGTTGAAAAGAACACAAATCATTCTGTGTTATAATTTATTACATAAGTGGGAAAATGACTTTCTAGTTAAATTTATCCTTGGTCCTCATTTTTTGCTTCTATTAATAAAGAAAGATTTGACCTCTCGGGGAATTCTTTCTTACACTGTTGCAGTAGTGTTTCACTCCTGACTACTCAAACTACAACAACAGCAAAGGCTTTGCAAAGCTGTGCTGGGAAGGAAAAGGTTAATTTTCTCCAAATGGAAATCTCTCCTTATCCCTTCATAATTGAGAGAGCTACAGGAATAATTGACTTCACGACATTGAAAAGAATGTCCTAAAAGTTAAATTAGAAATTTGATGGGTTTATTTATAGCATGCCTACCTGCATAGATATTATAGCATAACAGATGGAAGAAAAATTATTCTACTGCACTGACCTGTGGGATGCTCTTGCCTAGGCGGAGTCACCAGATGTCATGTAGTGGGCTGCACTGGCAGCCCTCCTCAAAGAAAAGATTACTCTGGAGAGGTGTTTTGATCAGTCTTTCAGTGAATTTTCCGTTTACTAGGAATACCAATGGTGAAAGAAGGAGATTTCCTCTCCATTTCCTGTGTTTTAGAACGACATAAGGAATCTAAATTCAAATTTATCGCTAGCAATTTAGTTGATAACTTGAGAAAGTTCAGTATTTTCACCTGTAATAAATATGTTGGTGGTTCTAGTAAATAATTTAGAATGCCACTCTCCAAAAAATGGAAATAAAAATGTGAGTCAGATTTCCCCACTGTGAGGAAAAATGCAAAGGTACTGAGAGTCAAGTTTTGCCATTTACATCCAAAGAACTTGAGAAAGAGCATTAAATCTGTGGCTCATTACATCTATTCAAAACAAAAATTTAGACTCCTTATAAGTAAAATTTTCAATTTTCATAGAAATTAGGAATAATAAATGACATCACTTACACACAGTGAGTGGTTTTTATTTTTAGTACAATGCAAGCACATCAAAAATAATTATGTTTGCAAACAACTCATTCTCCAGCAAAAGTATCTGATAAACCTTGGCTCCATTTCATTAACTCCACATCTAGTGACAAACACAGTAGTGGCCAGCTTTCTCCAAAACGCAAAAGCAGTCATCTGCCCCTAAGGCACAAAACAAATTAAGTTTGTGAATAGAGGTTCCACTGTACAATTTTGTTTCGGTTGGTAAAATGGTGAATCAAAATGTTATTTCATCAGTCAAGAAAAGAAGATACATCTAGAAGGACTAACAATGCTAAAGAACGAAAATGTATGCTCAGTCAAGTCACCATTTAACTTTATAGACAGCTAGAATTTTCTATTGACAATCCTTACAGTAGGGTGTATACACCTGATATTGTTAGAAATTTCAATAATATACAGAATGTTCCTTTTGCTTGAGGTTATCATTCCAAGCAGCCAGATTTTTTTTTTTTTGGCTCATTATTGGTTCATGTATTGAAAAGATGACAATTTTGTCATGGGGAAAAAAAATACCTGATGTGGTGATCAATTGCTTTTTCATCAAAATTAATACATATTTCTTTCTGATTTTATACATTAGCGATCTATTATCTCCAGAAGTATTTGTCATTTTACATTTTGTATCTTCTTGAAATAAAACTTACAAATTTCTCAAGTTGAAGATATAACTGAGGATGGGTTAAACACATTACATTTTCAGTTCTATTTAAAGATCCATATAGAAAACTAAGACAATCTTCACATTATTGCAAGACTCTGCAAGAGAAAGAGTGTTTTCCCACAAGCACTGCTTTAGTTAATATGACAGTGAGAAAGAGAATAGGTGAAAGTAAGATTTTTATGCTTAGACAAGTTATGAGTTTTAATTTTTAATTTATCACCTTGGTAAAGAACATCTTGCATTGAACTAAGGTGTGTATGAGTTTATATGCTATGATTTTTTTTTTGTTTTCTTTTTTTTTTTTTTTTTTTTTTTTTTTTTTTTTTTTTTTTTTTTTTTTTTTTTTTTTTTTTTTTTTTTTTTTTTTTTTTTTTTTTTTTTTTTTGTCTTTTTGAGACAGGGTCTCGCTATGTAGTTGAGGGTGGCCTTGAGCTCACTTTTGTAGCCCAGGCTGGTCTTGAACTCGCACCAATCCTCCTGCCTCATCCTCCGGAGTACTGGGATTACAGGCGTGAGCCACCACGTCTGGCTTGTTTTCTTTTCTTGTTTTCCTTTCTTTTTTTATATCAGAAACTGAACTCAGGTCCTTGTACTTGTGCAGCAGGCACTTATGTCATTGAGCTGTATCTTTGGCCCTCCATATACTATTTCTGCAATGTAGTATTAGATTTTTTTACTATGTTAAGCTACTATACGAGAATAGACTATAAGATATTATTTAAGATTCTTATAATTTCATAAGTTCTTAATACAAATGTATAGACAGACATTTTGTTAGGTTTTTATGAATTTGACTGATGTAATACAGCTTTGATGGCTAGATTCCCCTAAAAAATCCATGTTTCTTATTAATTGTCCACCTTTAGCCAATTTATTATCATAAATAAGAACTTGTAATTAGCATAGCAATATCATGATATATATGTGGTTGCTTCCAAATTATCCCTTGTGTCAATCAAAATAATTCATTTTCCTAAATATTTTAAATAATCATCCTTGGGGCCAGCAGGATGGCTTAGTGGTCTAAAGCGCCTGCAGGTGGCTGCAGGAACCTGGTTCGATCCCTGGCTCCACATGCTGCGCCAGCCCTGCCCTCAGGGCAGGCTGAGCCGGCCATAAAAAAAAAAATAAGTAAACAAACAAACAAAAGTTCTGAAACAATAAATAAATAAATAAATAAGTAAATAAATAAATAAAAAATAAAAAAATAATCATCCTGGTTATTATTTGTAAAACTGCCTTGCTACATTTATAAATGATTTTATAAAAACATGAAGTTCTCCCAAGTTATTTAAATTTTCGTAAGTTTAGAATTGTGTCATATGAGTCACATTTAACTGTAGCAGTTCAAGTTAAAAGTTCACAAATTATGGTGGAAGCAGATACTACCTGAGAATTTTTCTTCAGAAAATTGTTGTTTTAGCAATGAACTCATAAATAATGCATCAGAAACATGAATTCTGTGACATCTTATAAAAGGAGTATTCTCCACACTGCAGCATGATATGTGCACCATCCATCACTGATGGTGATTAAGAAGATTAAAGGTTTCTAGAATATTTTGCACAAATATTTCGAAAAAATATGTAATCCAAAATATTACAATCACAAAAAATGCACAAATTATTTTCAAGTTGTCTCAAGGACAGTAAATGAGTAATCATAACTGATACAAATAAATATCATTTCATAAAGATTTTTTTTGTTTTTAATTTTGAGAAAAGTAATCTTCAATTGTCCTTAAGATGTAAAATTAGTAGTAGCCTAAGTGTCACACATTTAATTTGAATTCCTTATTTGGAAAGAGTATATTAAAATTCAAAATATTTTCTCATGTCACTTGTCATTGATGATACATTGGAAAATGCAAGGAACAAATATTACTGTTCCCACTTTAAATTTCAGATTATTCAAGGTGATCTGGCTAATGTTCAGGGCAGCTATCCATGAATCAGCTCTTGTGCTGGTGCTTTCCTGATAAAATTATGAATCTATAAAATTAAAGTATGCTCTTTGTCAGACGTAATTACACTGCAATGAGCTTTCCTGTCTCTGAGGCACGATACCTAACATTCACAACTTAAAAGCAAGTGAACTTTACTTTGGCTCCTGTTTGCAAGGGATTCAGCTAATGCTTGCTGGCTCCAGGAAGAACCATCTTTGTGGAGAGACCTGGCAGGTGGGGAGGGCTCAGCAAAAGAACAGCACCAGTCAGAGACTGAAGGCCTGGGGGCTCCCAGGACATTCACTGAGAGGAGTCTGCATTGTGACTCCTGAGGAGCATGGAGTCTGATGTCCACGGGTGACAGAAGCAGCAAAAGACACTTCTCACTTGCAGTGGGATTTAAAAACCAGAAGAAGAAGAAGAAGGAGAAGAAGAAGAAGAAGAAGAAGAAGAAGAAGAAGAAGAAGAAGAAGAAGAAGAAGAAGAAGAAGAAGAA